>JAGTYA010000037.1:0-129346 GCA_024291935.2 Okapia johnstoni
GAAGAATTATCATAGTGAAAATGAGTATACTACCCAAAACAATCTATAGATTCAATGCAATCCCTATCAAGCTACCAATAGTATTTTTCACAGAACTAGAATAAATCATGTCACAATTTGTATGGAAATATAAGAAACCTCGTATAGCCAAAGCAATCTTGAGAAAGAAGAATGGAACTGGAGGAATCAACCTTCCTGACTTCAAGCTCTACTACAAAGCCACAGTCATCAAGACAGTGTGGTACTGGCACAAGGATAGAAATACAGATCAATGGAACAAAATAGAAAGCTCAGAGATAAACCCACACACCTATGGACACCTTATCTTTGACAAAGGAGGCAAGAGTATACAATGGAGAAAAGACAATCTCTTCAACAAGTGGTTCTGGGAAAATTGGTCAACCACTTTTAAAAGAATGAAACTAGAACACTTCCTAACACCATACACAAAAATAAACTCAAAATGAACTAAAGATCTAAACGTAAGACCAGAAACTATAAAACTCCTAGAGGAAAACATAGGCAAAACACTCTTCGACATAAATCACAGCAGGATCCTCCATGACCCACCCCCCAGAATATTGGAAGTACAAGCAAAAATAAACAAATGGGACTAATTAAAATTAAAAGCTTTTGCACAACAAAGGAAACTATGACCAATGTGAAAAGACAGCCTTCAGAATGGGAGAAAATAATAGGAAACGAAGCAACAGACAAACAATTAATCTCAAAAATATACAAGCAACTCCTGTAGCTCAATTCCAGAAAAATAAACGACCCAATCAAAAAATGCGCCAAAGAACTAAACAGATATTTCTCCAAAGAAGACATACAGATGGCTAACAATCACATGAAAAGACGCTCAACATCACTCATTTTTAGAGAAATGCAAATTAAAATCACAATGAGGTACCATTACACACCAGTCAGAATGGCTGCTATTCAAAAGTCTACAAGCCATAAATGCTGGAGAGGTTGTGGAGAAAAGGGAACCCTCTTACACTGTTGGTGGGAATGCAAACTAGTACAGCCACTATGGAGAAGAGTGTGGAGATTCCTTAAAAAAACTGGGAATAGACCTACCATATGACCCAGCAATCCCACTGCTGGGCATACACACCGAGGAAACCAGAATTGAAAGAGACGCATGTACCCCAATGTTCAGGGAGTAGGTGAGGGTGGGACGTTCTGGGACAATAGCATTGAGACATGTATATTATCATATGTGAAACAGAATACCATTCCATGTTCGATGCATGAGACAAATGCTCAGGGATGGGGCAATGGGATGACCCAGAGGGATGGGAGGGGGCTTCAGGGTGGGGAACACATATAAACCCATTGCTGATTCTTGTCAATGAATGGCAAAAATCACTTCAATATTGTAAAGTAATTAGCCCCCAACTAAAATAAATAAATTTATTAAAAAAATAAATTTAACATCCAAAGCAAATCACTGTAATCAAACACGGCTTACTACTTAATGGCAGGCTTGCTGAAATTTTTAAGGAGACACATAGTGATGTCTGCAATTTACCACAAAGGCAACAAGGAAAAAGATTGGCTGTTAATTAGAATGAGGGATGGACTAATGGATAAATAGGTGACAAAGGAAGTATGGTAAAATGGTTACAAAACCTGAACCCTATATATGCTGTCTGTAAGAGACCCACCAAGGGACCCATACAGATTTAAAGTGAAGGGCGGAATATAGATATTTCATGCAAATAGAGGCCAAAAGAAAGCAGTAGTGGCAATATTCATATCCAATAAAATAGACTGAAATAAAGGTCATGAAATAAGAAAATGAAGGCTACTACATAATGATCAAAGGATCAGTCCAAGAAGAAGATATAACAATTGTAAATGTATGTGCACCTTCCTCCCCACCCCCCATAGGGGCACCTCAATATGTAAGGCAAATAAATGCTAACAAGTTTGAAAGGGGAAATTAACAGTAACACATTAATAGTGGGAGATTTTAATATCACACTCACATGTATGGATAGATTATCCAAACAGAAAATTAGCAAGGAAACACAAACTTTAAATGATACAATGGATCAGTTAGGCCTAATTGATATATATAGGACACTTCACCCCAAGACAATGAATTTCACCTTTTCCTCAAGTGTAAATGGAATATTATCAAGGATAGATCATATCCTAGGCCATAAATTTAGCCTTGGTAAATTCAAAAAATAACAAAGTCATTTCAAGCATATTTTTTGATCACAATGTAGTAAGATTAGATGTCAACTACAGGAAGAAAAACAAACTATTAAAAATACAAACATATGGAGGTGAAACAACACACTTCTAAATAACAAATAAATAAAAGAAGAAATCAGAAAAGAAATCAAAATATTCATAGAAACAAATGAAAATGAAAACATGAAAACCCAAAACCTATGAGATTCAGAAAAGTAATGTTAATAGGAAAGTTCATAGAAATACAAGCTTGCTTCAAGAAACAAGAGAAACATCAAATAAATGACCTATCTTTACACCTAAAGCAACTAGAATAAGAAGTGAAGAACCCCAGGGTTAGAAGAAGGAAGGAGATCATAAAAATTAGGGCAGAAATAAATGAAAAAGAAACAAAGGATACTATAGAAGAATCAGCAAAAGTAAAAGCTGGTTCTCTGAGAAGGTAAATAAAGTAGACAAACAAATACTCAGACTCATCAAGAAAGAAAGGGAGAAGAATCAGTTCAACAAATTAGACAAGAAAATGGAGAAATCACAACAGGCAACACAGAAATACAAAGGATCATAAGAGACTACTAGCAGCAGGTATATGACAATAAAATGGACAACTTGGAAAAATGGATGAATACTTAGAAAAGTATCAGTTCAGTTCAATCGTTCAGTCGTGTCTGACGCTTTGTGACCCCATGAACTGCAGCACGCCAAGACTCCCTGTCCATCACCAACTCCCGGAGTCTACCCAAACCTATGTCCATCGAGTCGGTGATCCCATCCAACCATCTCATCCTCTGTCATCCCCTTCTCCTCCTGCCCCCAATCCTACCCAGCATTAGGGTCTTTTCCAATGAGTCAACCCTTCGCATGTGGTGGCCAAAGTATGGGAGTTGCAGCTTCAACATCAGACCTTCCAATGAACACCCAGGATTGATCTCTTTTAGGATGGATTGATTGGATCTACTTGCAGTCCAAGGGACTCTCAAGAGTCTTCAACACCACAGTTCAAAAGCATCAATTCTTCGGTGCTCAGCCTTCTTCACCATCCAACTCGCACATCCATACATGACCACTGGAAAAACCATAGCCTTGACTAGACGGACTTTTGTTGGCAAAGCAATGTCTCTGCTTTTTGATATGCTATCTAGGTTGGCCATAATCTTCCTTCCAAGGAGTAAGCGTCTTTTAATTTCATGGCTGCAGTCACCATCTGCAGTGATTCTGGAGCCCAAAAAAACAAAGTCTGACACTGTTTCCACTGTTTCCCCATCTATTCCCATGAAATGATGGCACCAGATGCCATGATCTTAGTTTTCTGAACGTTGAGCTTTAAGCCAACTTTTTCACTCTCCTCTTTCACCTTCATCAAGAGGCTCTTTAGTTCTTCTTCATTTTCTGCCATAAGGGTGGTGTCATCTGCATATCTGAGGTTATTGATATTTCTCCCAGCAGTCTTTATTCCAGCTTTTGTTTCTTCCAGCCCAGCGTTTCTCATGAGAGAAACGCTGCATATAAGTTAAATAAGCAGGGTGACAATATACAGCCTTGACGTACTCCCTTTTCTATTTGGAACCAGTCTGTTGTTCCATGTCCAGTTCTAACTGTTGCTTCCTGACCTGCATACAGGTTTCTCAAGAGACAGGTCAGGTGGTCTGGTATTCCCATCTCTGTCAGAATTTTCCACAGTTTATTGTGATCCACACAGTCAAAGGCTTTGGCATAGTCAATAAAGCAGAAATAGATGTTTTTCTGGAACTCTCTTTCTTTTTTGATGATCCAGCAGATATTGGCAATTTGATCTCTGGTTCCTCTGCCTTTTCTAAAACCAGCTTGAACATCTGGAAGTTCACAGTTCGTGTATTGCTGAAGCCTGGCTTGGAGAATTTTGAGCATTGCTTTACTAGCATGTGAGATGAGTGCAATTGTGCGGTAGTTTGAGCATTCTTTGGCATTGCCTTTCTTTGGGATTGGAATGAAAACTGACCTTTGCCAGTCCTGTGGCCACTGCTGAGTTTTCCAAATTTGCTGGCATATCGAGTGCAGCACTTTAACAGCATCATCTTTCAGGATTTGAAATAGCTCAACTGGAATTCCATCACCTCCACTAGCTTTGTTCGTAGTGATGCTTTCTAAGGCCCACTTGACTTCACATTCCAGGATGTCTGGCTCTAGGTGAGTGATCACACCATCGTGATTATCTGGGTCATGAAGATCTTTTTTGTACAGTTCTTCTGTGTATTCTTGCCGCCTCTTCTTAATATCTTCTGCTTCTGTTAGGTCCACACCATTTTTGTCCTTTATCGAGCTATTCTTTGCATGAAATGTTCCTTTGGTATCTCTAATTTTCTTGAAGAGATCTCTAGTCTTTCCCAATCTGTTGTTTTCCTCTATTTCTTTGCACTGATCGCTGAGGAAGGCTTTCTTATCTCTCCTTGCTATTCTTTGGAACTCTGCATTCAGATGGGAATATCTTTCCTTTTCTCCTTTGCTTTTCGCTTCTCTTCTCTTCCCAGCTATCTGTAACGCCTTCTCAGACAGCAAAGTATAACCTTCCCAAACTGAACCAGGAAGAAATAGATAATCTTAACAGACCCATAACAAGCATGGAAAGCAAAATTATAATAAAAAATCTTCCAACAAACAAAAAATAAGCTCATGACCAGATAGCTTATTCACCCTCATGGTTTCTGAGACAACCTAGAGAAAACAAGATAGGGAGTACAGAACAGCACTGGTTTGTGGGAGAGGGTGAAGATTGATGGGAGCAATGGATTCATAAGAAGGGTTGTGGGCAGAGAAGGGGAATGTCCCAGGCAAGGACAGGGGAGGGAATCTTATGGGGCAGTGTCAATGGGCAAGAGGAGCTTGGGTGGGTTCAGCTCACCATGACGCTTCTTTTGGCCCTCAGGTGACAGGACGTCTTCATCTTTTCCTCCTGGGTATCTGGTGTTGGCTGTTTCATAACTTCTCTAGAGCCTTGTGACTTCCGAGTCACCCTTAGTCATTTTGAAGGCTCCCAGTGGTCTGCTTCAGAGCCCCTGAGCATCAGTAAGTACACCCCTCTCCATGGGGCCACACCCTTATGCTTTATGAGGTCAGCAAGTCATTTCCCCAGCCAATGGTGGCCCTGGATGATCTTGACATCACAAAGCTCCATCCTGTCAGCACTAGGGGAGGAAGGGGAGCAACTCAGATGATTTGGTGGGAGATATGAAGCATTTTTAATGATCCTTAAGACCCTCCAAACTCACCTGCCATCCTCATCTCTCTAAGTCAACTCTGATGGTTCACAAGGCAGGGAGAGTGTGTCTCCTCCAACCCTTGCCCCACAGCCACAGTATTCATTCTTGCATTCTGTTCTGTCTCACATTTCACCATTATCTAGTTTTTAATATCCTACCTAAAATCCATGATAATTAAGTTTTATTGAAATGTCTGTGGAAATGAGAATCATTCCACTTTCCTCCTACAAGGTGGTCTTAAAGCACATTGAAGACCATTTAATTCTGGGTCACTGACCAGAAACCTTTTCCATCCCACCTCCTTTTCTCATTGTTCACATAGCTCTCCTCAGTTTTCTAGTTTCCAGTCTGAAACCCCTGACTTCAGTCTATGAGATGGCACTGAAAACACTTGCACTTGGTCACCTTGTAGCTGTCTTGTTTCAAGTCTAGGACTCATGGTCAAGTCACTACATGTAATACCCAGCTTTGGGTTTTAACAGGGTGATGGGGATGAGGGAGATAAATGCATGCTTCAGATTGTGCTGGATGACCCCAAGAAGGAAATGACCACCTGTGTCTGATCAGTGTTCCCAGGAAGCGGTGGTACTTCCCCAGAGATGCGTGTGCTTGGTGTGCAAAGGTCTTCTCAACATGTGCTCTCACAAATATCTTTTCTCATCTTCCTTTCCTGTTGGCATCTCCATTGGGGCTTGCCTCACAGTCAATACCATGATGGAATTCATTTCCATGAAGAGCTACCACAAGCTTCCTGCTTCTTGGAGGAAACACTGAGTAATCATGTCCTGCCCATTTGGTTCTCAAGGTCTCTCATCAAGGGGGTTGCCTCTTGAGGAAATGGATATGAGTTGTGGGCTTCATCTCAGTCCTTGTGTTCCTAATTGACCAGCAGAGTCAGCCAGTATGAGGTGTGAGCCTGGGACACAGTTTTTTGTCTTACTGGGACTTCCTTGGTTTCCTGAGAAGTTCTTACTTCCTGGTGTTCACTCGTTGTTTATTCACCAGGGATTCATCACACTGCTTAAAATTTGAAGAGGTAGAAGAAAGCATACCATAAACACACCCAAAAGATGACTTAAAATTTTAGAAAAAAGAACCTAAAAAATGATAGAAAAATGTGAAAAAGTCATGTGCCAACATTTTCTAACAAAGATCTAGCACTGGTCATTCACTTTAGTAAGAGATGCTTAAAAGACATGAGCAGACATTTGACAATAAATGTATGGGACTAGACCCTAACCACATTAAAAAGATATTTAATCTCACTAAGGTAAGAAAAAATCATTTAAAAAATCTCTTGAGAAATCAAACTGACCCAGAAGTGGCATAGATTTTAGAAATTATAGACAGAAACATTAAAATACTTGGAATGCTTGTATTTTGCACATTGTAAAATTAAGAAGAGACATGGGAATAATAAAATAGACTCAATTTCATCTTACAGATATGAACACTTTAGTGTCAAATGACAAACACAGTGGATAGAATCAATAACAGATTAGACAGAGCAGCAGGAGAAAATTGTGCACTTGAAAAGATAGCAATAGAAACTGTTCAGAATGACACACAGACTACACCAATATATACAAAAACGACACAGCATAATCTATTAATTTTTGTCCCCAGAAATGCAGCATTGGTTAAAGATTTGAAAATCAATCAGTGTAACTCAAATTACTAAAGAACTAAAAACGAGATGCAGTAGGGTCATCTCAATAAATGCAGAACAATAATTTGATAAAATATAATATCTATCCCTGGGTTGGGAAGATCCCCTGAAGGAGGGCATGGTAACCCACTCCAGTATTCTTGCCTGGAGAATTCCCAAGGCCAGAAGAACCTGTTGGACTTACATTCTATGGGGTCACAATGAGCTAGACACAACTGAGCGACTGAGCACATTCTGTATAAAAACTCTTAGCAAACTACAAATAGAAACTTCCTCAACCTGATGATGGTAATAAACTGTATAACTAACATCACACTTTATGGTAAAATAGCACTCCAGGTTTCCCTGTCCCTGTCCATCACCTACTCCCGAAGCTTGCTAAAACTCATGTGCATCAAGTTGGTGATACCATCCAATCATCTCATCTTCTGTTGTCCCCTTGTCTTCTGGTCTTCAATCTTTCCCAGCATCGGGGTCTTTTCAAATGAATTAGTTCTTCACATCAGGTAGCCAAAGTATTGGAGCTTCAGCTTCAGCATCAGTCCTTTCAGTGTATATTCAGAACCAATTTTCTTGGGATTGACTGGTTTGATATCCTTGCAGTCCAAGGGACTCTCAAGAGTTTTCTTCAACACCACAGTTCAAAAGCATCAATTCTTAGGCACTCAGCTTTCTTTATACTCCAACTATCACATCCATACATGACCACTGGAAAAAGAATTGCTTTGACAAGTCAGCAATTTGTTGGAAGAGTAATGTCTCTCCTGTTTACTATGCTGTCTAAGTAGGTCATAGCTTTTCTTCCAAGGAGCAAGTGTCGTTTAATTTCATGGCTGTAGTCACCATCTGCAATGATTTGCCCCCCTTCAGCAAACAAAGTCTGACACTCTTTCCATTGTTTCCTAATCTATTTGCCATGAAGTGATGGGACTGGATGCCATGATTTTAGTTTTCTGAATGTTGAGCTTTAAGCCAACTTTTTCACTCTCCTCTTTCACTTCTGTCAAGAGGCTCTTTAGTTCCTCACTTTCTGCCATAAGGGTGGTGTCATCTGCATATCTGAAGTTATTGATATTTCTCTTGACAATCTTGATTCCAGCTTGTGCTTAATCCAGCCTGGCATTTCATATGATGTACTTTGCTTATAAGTTAAATAAGCAGAGCGATGAAATACAGTATTGATGTACTCCTTTCCCAATTTGCAACCAGTCTGTTGTTCCATGTCCAGTTCTAACTATTATTTCTTGACATGCATACAGATTTCTCAGAAGTCAGATCAGGTGGTCTGGTATTCCCATCTCTTTCAGAATTTTCCAGTTTATTGTGATGCACACAGTCAGAGGCTTTGGCATAGTCAATAATGCAGAAATAGATGATTTTCTGGAACTCTTTTGCTTTTTCAATGATCCAGTGGATGTTGACAATTTTATCTCTGGTTCCTTTGCCTTTTCTAAATCCAGCTTTAACATCTGGAAGTTCATGGTTCAAGTACTGTTGAAGCCTGGCTTGGAGAATTTTAAGCATTACTTTACTAGCGTGTGAAGTGAGTGCAACTGTGTGGTAGTTTGATCATTCTTTGGCCTTGTTTTTCTTTGGGGTTGAAATGAAAATGGACTTTTTCCAGTCCTGTGACCACTGCTAAGTTTTCCAAATTTGCTAGCATATTGAGTGCAGCACTTTCACAGCATCATCTTTTAGGGTTTGAAAGATCTCAATTGGGATTCCATCACTTACACTAACTTTGTTCATATTGATGCTTCCTAAGGCCCACTTGACTTCACATTCCAGGATGTCTGACTTTAGGTGAGTGATCACACCATCCTGGTTATCAGCATCATTAAGATCTTTTTTGTATAGTTCTTCTGTGTATTGTTTCCATCACTTCTTAATATCTTTTGCTTCTCTTAGGTCCATACCAATTATTTCCATTATTGTGCCTGGATTTACATGAAGTGCTCCCTTGGCATCTCTAATTTTCTTGAAGAGATCTCTAGTATTTCCATTTCTATTGTTTTCCTCTGTTTCTTTACATTGATAACTGAGGAAGCCTTTCTTATCTCCTTGGAGTTCTTTGGAACTCTGTATTCAAATTGGTATATCTTTCCTTTTCTCCTTTGCCTTTTGCTTCTTTTCTTTTCTCAGCTATTTGCAAGGCCTCCTCAGGGAACCATTTTGGTGTTTTGCATTTGTTTTTCTTAAGGATGGTCTTGATCACTGCCTCCCTTACGATGTCACAAACCTCCGTCCATAGTTCTTGGGACACTTTTGTCTATTTTGATTCTGTCTCGAATCTTCAAGATGCTGTCTTGAATCTATTTGTCACTTTCACTGTATAATCATAAGGGATTTGATTTAGTTCACACCTAAATCATCTAGTTGTTTTCCCTAGTTTCTCCAATTTAAGTTAGATTTTGGCAATAAGGTGTTAAGTGCATAGATACTTAAAACTGTTATGTCTTCCTCTTGGATTGATCCTTTGATAATAATGTAGCATCTTTCCTTATTTTTTATAGCATTACTATTTTAAGGTCTGTTTTGTCTGATATGATGATTGCTGGCCCAGCTTTATTTTGCTTTTCATTTATATAGACTATATTTTCCCATTCTCTCACTTTCAGTCTATATTTGTCTTTGCATCTGAAGCGGGTTTCTGGTAGACAGCATATATATGAGTCTGGTTTTTGTATTCATTCAGCCAGTTTATGTCTTTTGGTTAGAACATTCAATCCATTTATACTTAAAGTAATTATCAACCTACTAAAGGTATTTTTCACAGAGCTAGAACAAATATTTTCACAATTTATATGAAAATACAACAACAACAAAAACAAACAAACAAACCTCGAATAGTCAAAGAAATCCTGAGAAAGAAGAATGGAACTGGAAGTATCAACCTGTCTGACTTCAGACTATAGTACAAAGCTGCAATCATCAAGACAGTATGTTACTTGCACAAAGACAGACATATAGATCAATGGAACAAAATAGAAAGTCCAGAGATAAATCCACACAGCTAAGGACATCTTATCTTTGACAAAGGAGGCAAGAATATACAACGGGGACAAGACAGATCTCTTTAACAAGTGGTGCTGGAAAAACTGGCTAACCACCTGTAAAAGAATGCCTCTAGAACACTTTATAATGATACACAAAAATAAACTAAAGATGGACTAAAGATCTAAATGTAAGACCAGAAACTGTAAAACTTCTAGAGCAAAATATAGGCAGAACATACTCTGACATAAATCACAGCAGGATCCTCTATGACCCACCTCCCAGAGTAATGTGAATAAAAGCAAAAATAAACAAATGAAAACTAATTAAACTTAAAAGCTTCCGCACAATGAAGGAAACAATAAGGAAAGTGAAAAGATAGCCATCGGAATGGGAGGAAATGATTGCAAATGAAGCAACTGAGAAAGCGTGAATCTCAAAAATATATAAGCAGCTCATGCACCTCAATTCCAGAAAAATAAACGACCCAATAAAAAAAAATGGGCCAATGAACTAAACAGACATTTCTCCAAATAAGACATACAGATGCCCAACAAACAGAAAAAGATGCTCAACATCACTCATTATCACAGAAATGCAAATCAGACCTCAGTGACGTACCTTCTCATGCCCATAAGAATGGCTGCTATCAAAAACTCTACAAATAGTAAATGCTGAAGAAGCTGCAGAGAAAAGGGAAACCTCTTACACTGTTGGGAATGCAAACTAGTACAGCCAGTATGGAGAACACTGTGGAGATTCCCTAAAAAGCTGGAAATAGAACTGTCATACGACCCAGCAATGCCACTGCTGGACATACACATCAAGGAAACCAGAATTGAGACCCATCTACCCCACCATTCATCACAGCACTGTTTACAGTAGCTAGGACAGGGAAGTAACCTAGATGTCCACGAGAAGACAAATGGATAAGAAAGCTTTGGTACACATACATAGTGGAATATTACTCAGCTATTAAAAAGAATGAATGCATTTGAATCTGTTCTAATGATGTGCGTGAAACTGGATCCTATTATACATGGTGAAGTCAGAAAGAAATACACCCATAAAATATATTAACACATATATATGGAATTTAGGAAGATGGTAATGATGACCCTATAGGTGAGACGGCAAAAGAGACATAGATATAAAGAGCAGACTTTTGAGCTCCATGGGAGAAGCTAGGGGTAGGATGATTTGAGAGAATAGCACTGAAGCATGTATATTACCATATGTGAAATAAATCACCAGTCCAGGTTCAATGAATGTGATAGGGCATTCAGGGCCAGTGCAGAGGGAAAACCCTGGGAGATGAGATGAGGAGGGAGGTGGGAATGGGATTCAGGATTAACGACACATGTATACCTATGGCTGATCCATGTCAATGTATGGCAACAACCACTACAATATGTAAAGTAATTAGCCTCCAATTAAAATAAATTAATTAATTGAAAAAAGAAGACTAGTGTAAGTGTTAGACTCTCCAAAATACAATATTAAAAATACAAAACAAAATCAATCACTATATGTGTGTGTGTGTGTGTGTTTGTGTGTGTGTGTGTGTAATATGAAATTCGCTTTAAAAAGTAGGGTCTTTTTTTTTTGCAAGGTAATAGTAGGTTATAAAAATGAAAATTAAAAGAGTAATAAAGAAAAAATACAAATGATTAAAAGGTTGATAATAAAAGTATATCTAGGAATTTCTTAGAGCTGTTGTGGGCAATGTGGTATCAGTTTATTTTCAGATAATTCCTTGTTCCAGCTTGTACTTCTTCTCAAGATCTATAAGCCCCTTCCAATGCTTAGTCAGTGTTAACTACAGGGTTTTAATGTGTTGCACCTGCACGCCCAGAGTGGTTCCCTCTTCTTTGTTTCTTTTGGCTTCCTCGGTTTGCAAGTCTCTTGAGTGTCTAATTTCCACCTTGACACAAGGTGGTGAAGGTGGTCACTTATTTAGGCTCACTTGTTCATTTGTGTTGTGGGAAGCGAGGAACACTACAAACAAATCACTGGCGCGTGTGTGGGGGGAGTGCTTGCAGTGTATGGCCACACTGGATTTCCCCAAGCTCACAGGGGTGTGTGCTTTCTAGGTCTACACTGCTCAGGTTCCAGGTTGCTTTGCAGGGATACTGTCCAAAGTGGGTCCTGCATTTCCTGCACTTCCCAGGTCTAAGCTGCTCAGGTTCAGGTTTTCGGGTACACCTCAAAGGCCCAGACTGGGTGGCATGTGCGTTTTGTGCCCTTCCCAAGTCCCAGCAGCTCAGGAGACCAGGTGCTTGGCGAGAATACTGGCCCAAGTGGGCCGTGCATCTTAATCACCTCCTGGATCCAGGCCACTCGGTTTCCTGGGTGCAATGCAACAGTACCATCTCCAGAGTGTCGTGTGTCTCCTCTGGGGAGTGATCTCAAGCTGCGACCCTCCTGGCTGGTGTCAACCATCAAGAACTCCAGGAAGATGTGGTTAGCAACTGTCAGCCTGCTTTCAGTTTGGTGGAGGATGCCGGTCTCTAGGGCCGAGATTGCTCCTTGATTCGTGGCTCTGTCTGTTGCACACCTGCCTCTTTGCCTCTTGTGTGTGTGGGGGGGTGGTCTGTAGGTAGCCAGGTTGTTTCTCTTTTGGTATTCACTCAATCCTTTATTCACCTTTCAAAGAGAATCAGATGCCTTTCTGGGTGCCTGGTGTCCTCTGCCAGCATTCAGAAATTGTATTTTTTGGGAGTTGCTCAGCGTTCAAATGATGTTTTGATGAATTTGTTGGGGAGAAAGTGGTCTCCTCATCCTATTCCTCTGTCACCTTGGGACCAGGCCCTGGGTCTTGTTTATGTATCCATTCAGCCAGTCTAGGTCTTTTGGCTAGAATATTTAATCCATTTAAATTTAGAGTAATCATTGATATACATGTTCCTATTGCCATTTTCTTAATTGTTTGGGGTTGATTTTGTAGATTTTTTTTCTTCTTTTGTATTTATTGACTATATAAGTCCCTTTAACATTTGTTGTAAAGCTGGTTTTGTGGTAAAGAATTCTCTTATCTTTTGCTCTTCTTAAAAGCTTTTGATTTCTCCATGAATTTTGAAGGAGATCCTTGCCAGGTACAGTAATCTTGGTTGTAGATTTTTCTCTTTCAGTGGTTTAAATATATCCTGCCATTCCCTCCTGCCCTGCAGAGTTTCTATTGAAAGATCAGCTGTTAAATATATAGAGTTTCCCTTGTATATACTTTGTTGCTTTTAACTTGCTACTTTTAATATTCTTTCTTTGTGTTTAATCTTAGTTTGATTAGTATTCGTCTTGGCATGTTCCTTTTGGGTTTGTCCCGAATGGGAATCTTTGCACCTCTTGGACTTGATTGACTATTTCCTTTTCCATTTGGGGGATTTTTCAACTACAATCTCCTCAAAAAAATTCAAACCCTTTCTTTTTCTCTCGTCTTCTGGGACACCTATTATTCGGATATTGGTGCATTTAGTATTGTCCAAGAGGTCTCTGAGACTATCCTCAGTTCTTTTCATTCTTTTTACTTTATTCTACTCTTCAGTAGTTGTTTCCACCATTTTATCTTTCAACAAACTGATCCATTTTCTCCCTCAGATATCCTGCTACTGATTCCTTCTAGAGTATTTTTAATTGCAGTAATTGTCTTGTTTGTCTCTGTATGTTTATTCTTTAATTCTTCTAGGTATTTGTTAATTGATTCTTGCATTTTCTCCATGTCATTTTCAAGGTTTTTGATCATCTTTACTATCATTACTCTGAATTCTTTTTCAGGCAGTTTGCCTATTTCCTCTTCATTTATTTGGGCTTCTGTGTTTCTAGTTTTTTCCTTTATTTGTGCAGCATTTCTCTGCCATTTGTTCATTTGTTTTTAAAACTTATTGTGTTTGAGGTCTCCTTTTCCCAGGCTTCAAAGTTGAGTTCTTCCTTTTAGTTTTTGCATTCCTAAGTTTGATCCCGTGGTTTATGTAAGCTTTGCATTGGGTGAGATTTGTGCTGAGTTTTTTTTTTCTTTCCTTCTGATGTACAGGGCTGAGTGAGGTGGTAACCCTGTCTGCTGATGATTGAGTTTCTATCTTTTTCCTGTTTGCTGTTTGGATGAGGTGTCATACATTGGGTGTAACTAATGCCAGGTCTTGTATTCAAGTGGTTTCCTTTGCGCGAGTTCTCACTATTTGATACTCCCTAGGGTTAGGATTTCTCTTGTTTTCTAGCATCTTGGAGTCATAGCTCCCACTCCAAAGGCTCAGGGCTGGATCACTGGCCAGGAACAGTGTTACAACAGGTGTTTTGTTATGGCATTAAGTTAGATTAAAATAAATATACAAAAAAGAGAAACCAAAGATGAACCCCAGACAAATGGTAGTTACACTGTCATGAAAATAATAATTAAAATAATGGGATTTACATATATATTCCCATAATATACACATATACACCCATAAACAAAATCAAAACAGTCCATCAAAAATAAAGTACAATAGATTGACCCAGCAAACAAAGGAAACTAAAAATAATATCTACCAGTTAAGAGCATAACTAACTAAAGCACACACTGGAAAACAAAACTAAAGCGAAGTGCCAAGTGGGAATTAAAGCAATGAAAATAAAACTAATGAAAGGTTGAAAGTAAAGGAAAGAAAGAATAGATACACAGAGTTAAATAAATATAAATGAACACGATTTATATGCATTTAAGTTTAACTGCAAGTGGAAAAGAACAGTGGAAAATTAGACAAAGGAATACATGTAGAAAAAAATAATAGGCTTAAAAAATTAAAGATTAAAACAATAAAAAAATAGAAAAAAAATTTAAAAAAATCAAAAGTAAAGAGAAAAAAAGAGGAAAACCCCTGAAACGTAGATACAGAGGTTTATAACAGCAATAAAAATATGAATGAGAAAAAAAAAAGCTCAAAAGCTTAATTAAATTTCATAGTGCCAATAAAATCAGCAACTACAACCTGGGGGGGCAGGGGAGGAAAGAAAAACAAAACAAAACAAAAATAAAAAAGAATCTACAGATCAAGTCAAAACATGAGAATAATACTTGTTTTTCTTGAGTCACTGCTATCAGAGTACTTTCCCTCACTGGAAGTCGCAGTCTGCATCACCTCCTTAGGATGCCCTCCAAAAGTGCACTGATCTCTGGACCTGATTAGGGGGCAGCTCAGATTCTAATCTGGTCCTCTTCCTATATGTTCTTGCCTCCAATGTTCACAGCTATCAAAACTAGGGCGTTTTGTTGTTGTTGTTGTTGTTGATTTGTGGGGGCTCTGTGTCCTTTTATATATTCCATAGACACAGAGTCTGCCTAGTTGATCATGTGGATTTAATCTGCAGCTTGTACAGGTGGTAAGAAGGGTTACCAGCAATACTACCCCTGGGTTTAAATTGTGGTTTTATTTCCACCTGTACATATGGATTATCCACTGGGGTTTACTCTTGAGGCTGCCCTGGAGGACTTGGGTTTGCCCCTGTAAGGGCCAGATTTAGAGGTGTAACTGCTTGGGTCGCAGGGGTTCTGGCAGCACCAAGTACTCAGGGGAGTCGGAGGCCAAGATAACAGGCAATACAGTGCTCTAGAAGGATATGGCAACCAGTATTGGCCAATACACAAGAGTATTCTTGTATGTAGAAGCCTCTCCCTGACAGAGAAGCCTGGCAGGCCACAGTCTACACTGTCGGAAAGAGTTGGACACTACCAAAGTGACCATACATGGATAGACACAAGACTTTTTTGACCTGTGGCAACTCTGCCCCAGTGAGAGTGGGACATGAAGGTGGCACAGCTTCTTGACTTTCAGGTGCCCTGGCAGTGTCAAGTGTGCAGGGACACGGACTGCCTCTGCTGCAGGAGTTTTGGCCCTATCAAAGTCTTTTCTCCAGTCTCTTGTACCTGGCGATCAAGAGGCCCCTTTCACCACTCTTTCTACATAACTCCACTCTTTCGGGCACTTAGAGGACTCTCTTGCCTGGGTTACTTCTCTGTTGTTCGGAACTTCAGGCACATAGAGGGACTCCCTGGATAGGGTCCTAATCTGTAGACTGGTTAGTCAGACACTTGATAGGCCAGCCTCTCTATGTTCAGCTGCCCATGCAGGTGGGTGGGGAGAAAGAAGATATGGTGATGGCTCCACCCACTACGATTGACTCAGCAGTATCACCTTACTTCCATGGAGCTGGTGTTCCTCCACAGGCATTTCCCACTCGGATCTCCTCCTTCATATCCCTTCAGTCTTTCTCTCCACAGTCAACAGCAGCCCTCGCCCTGGGATTGCTTCACAATCCCCAAACTCCAGCTCCCAACTGCTGTTCCTTCTAGGGGACCTACACCCCTGTCTGGAGTGTGTATGATTGTGGCAAGGACTGTCTGATTCTTCTTCCATTTAGGCTACCACAGATCAGCTGTTTCACTCTCAGCCTGAAATATTTGTCCTCTGATTCAGACAGTTGCTCCCAGTTAGGAATTGGACACGTACTTTGTTCTCCCACCCACCAAGGGCAGGTCTAGGCCTATTCATTTCAGTTCAGTTCAGTCACTAAATCATGTCCAACTCTTTGCGATCCCATGAATTGCAGCATGCCAGGTCTCCCTGTCCATCACCAACTCCCGGAGTCTACCCAAACCCATGTCCATCAAATCTGTGATGCCACCCAGCCATCTCATCCTCTGTCATCCCCTTCTCCTCCTGCCCCCAAACCTTCCCAGCATTAGGGTCTTTTCCCATGAGTCAAGTCTTTGCATGAGGTGCCCAAAGTATTGGAGTTTCAGCTTTAACATCAATCCTTCCAATGAACACCCAGGACTGATCTCCTTTAGGATAGACTGCTTGGCTCTTCTTGCAGTCCAAGGGACTCTCAAGAGTCTTCTCCAACACCACAGTTCAAAAGCATCAGTTCTTCGGTGCTCAGCTTTCTTCACCGTCCAACTCTCACATCCATACATGACTACTGGAAAAGCCATAGCCTTGACTAGACGGACTTTGTTGGCAGAGTAATGTCTCTGCTTTTCAATATGCTATCTAGTTTGGTCATAACCTTTTTTCCAAGGAGTAAGCGTCTTTTAATTTCATGGCTGCAATCACCATCTGCAGTGATTTTGGAGCCCCCCAAAAATAAACTCTGGTACTATTTGCACTGTTTCCCCATCTATTTCCCATGAAGTGATGGGACCAGATGCCATGATCTTAGTTTTCTGAATGTTGCGTTTTAAGCCAACTTTTTCACTCTCCACTTTCACTTTCATCAAGATGCTCTTTAGTTCTTCTTCGCTTTCTGCTGTAAGGGTGGTGTCATCTGAATATCTGAGGTTATTGATATTTCTTCTGGCAATCTTGATTCCAGCTTGTGTTTCTTCTAGCCCAGCGTTTCTCATGATGTACTCTGCATAGGCCTATTAACACTCCTGTTTTTCTGCCTAGTTCCTTCATCCTCCCGAGTTTTTTTGTTTCTATGTATTCTTTTCCACTGGTCAGGTACTCCTGTCAGCTCTCAGCTGGTTTTCTGTAAGCGCATCTGTGTCTGAAGGTGCATTCCTGATGTATCCACAGAGAGAAATGTACTCCATGTCCAGCTACTTTTCTGCCATCTTGTTCATCTCAACTTTTTGACTATTAGAAATAAGGCTGCTATGAACATTCATGTGCACATCTTTGGGTATACATCTTTTTTCTTACTTGTTGGTATAAACCTAGGAAAGGGATTTCTGGGTCATATGAGAACTCAATGTTTAACTTTTGAAGGAACATTCAAGCTGTTTTCCACCGTGGTGTACTCTTTTGTATTCCCATAAGCAGTGCATGAAAGTTCAAATATTTTCACTTCCTCATAAAACCCATATCTCTGGGATGCCAGGCAGTTTGTTTAATAGCTGAGCCACCAGGGAAGCCCAAGAATTCTGAAGTCGGTAGCCTATCACTTCTCCAGGGGATCTTCCCAACTGAGGAAAAGATATTAGGTTTCAACAAATTATCTTTAAGCATTTATCGAGATGACCCTACTGAGTTTCATTTTCAGTTCTTTACTAAGTTGAATTACACTGATGGATTTTCAAATGTTTAACCAATGCTACATTCTTAAGGGCACAAAAACCAATAGATTATGCTATGTTGTACTTTGTATGCATTGGTGTAGCTTCCCACAGATCACCTGTTTCACTCTCAGTCTTAAATGTTTCTCCTCTGATCCAGACAAGTACTCCAATGTGGGGATTGGAAACCTACTTCAGTTCTCCCACCCACCGAGGGCAGGTCCAGTTCTACCAACACTCCTGTTTTTCCCCCTAGTTCCTTCATTCTACTAAGTTTTGTGATCCTATATATTCTTTTCCACTGGTCAGGTACTCCTGTCAGCTCTCAGCTGGTGTTCTGCAGCACTTCTGTGTCTGAAGGTGTATTCCTGATGTGTCCATGGAGAGAGATGTACTCCACGTGCACCTACCACTCTGCCATCTTGTTCCTCTCAACATTTTGACTGTTAGAAATGAGGCTGCTATGAACATTCATGGGCACATCTTTGAGTATACATATTTTTTACACATTGTGAGGTGACCACGAGTCCTAGACTTGAAGCAAGACAACTCCAAGTGGAGGAAGGGCAGGTGTATTCAGTTAAGTCTCACAGCCTGAAGACAGGGATTTAAGACTGGATACTAGAAAACGGAGGAGAGCTACGTGAACACTGAGAAAAGGAGGTGGGGTGGGAAAGGTTTCTGGTCGATGGCACAGAATTAAATGGTCTTCAACGTGCTTTAAGATCACCTTGTAGAAGCAAAGTGGAATGATTTTCATTTCCACAGACATTTCAATAAAACTTATTTATCATGGATTTTAAGTAAGATATTAAAAACTAGATAATTGTGAAATGTGAGACAGAACAGCATGAAAGCCTGAATACTGTGGCTGTGGGGCAAGGGTTGGAGGAGATACACTCTCTCTGCCTTGTGAAGCATCACAGTTGACTTAGAGAGATATGGATGGCAGGTGAGTTTGGAGGGCTCTTTAGAGGCATTAAAAATTCCTCATTTCTCCCACAAAATCATCTGAGTTGCTCCCCATTCTCCCCTAGAGGTGTCAGGATGGGGCTTTGTGATGTTAAGGCTCACCCAGGGCCACCGTTGGCTGGGGAAATGACTTGCTGACCTCATAAAGCATAAGGGTGTGGCCCCCTGGGGAGGGGTATATATAGGGGTTCTCAGGGGCTCTGGAGCAGACCACTGGAAGTCTTCAAAATGACTAAGATGACTCAGAAGCCACAAGACTCTAGAGCAATTATGTAACAGCCGACTCCAGATACCCAAGAGGAAAAGATGAAGACCTGTCAACTGAGGGCCAAAAGAAGTGTCAAGGTGAGCTGAACCAACCCAAGCTCCTCTTGCCCATTGACACCACCCCGTAAGACTCCCTCCCCTGTTCTTACCTGGCGTATACCCCTTCTTTGCCCACACCCGTTCTCCTGAAGCCATCATTCCCACCCATCTTCACCCTCTTCCCCAAATCAATGCCATTCTATGCTCCCACTCTTGTTTTCTCCAGGTGACCCAGGTAACCATGAAGGTGAATTAATCACTTGGTCCTGAGCCTTTTTTTCTTTGTTGGAAGATTTTTTCATATCAGTTTCAACTTCCTTTCTACTGATGGGTTGGTTAAAATTATCTATTTCTCCCTGGCTCAGTTTTGGACGTTTATATTTTTCTAAGAATTTGTTGATATCTTCCAGGTTGTCCATTTAAATTTCATATAGCTGCCGACAGTAGTCTCTTATAATCCTTTGTATTTCTGAGGTGTCTGTTGTGATTTCTCCATTTTCATTTCCAATTTTATTGAACTGATTCTTCTCTCTTTCTTGATGAGTCTGGTTAATGGTTTTTTATTTTATCTTCTCAAAGAACCTTGCTTTTACTTCTGCTGATTTTTGCTATAGTCCCTTTAGTTTATTTTTCATTATTTCTGCCCTAATTTTTATGATTTCTTTCCTTCTTATAACCGTGGGGTTCTCCACGTCTTCTTTTTCAAGTTGCTTTAGGTGTAAAGTTACATCATTTATTTGGTGTTTCTCTTGCTTCTTGAAGTAAGCTTGTATTTCAATGAACCCTCTTAGCACTGCTTTTAGTGAATCCCTTGATTGTCGGGTTTTCATTTTCATTTGTTTCAATGCATATTTTGTTTCTTTTCTGATTTCTTCTTTTATTTGTTGGTTATTCAAAAGTGTGCTGTTTAGCCTACATATGTTTGTGTTTTAATACTTTTTTCCCCCTTGTAGTTGACATCTAATCTTACCTCATTCTGATCAAAAAAGATGCTTGAAATGATATCGATTTTTTTTTCCATTTACTAAGGCTAGATTTATGGGTCAGGAAGTGATCTATCCTGGAGAATGTTCCACATGCACATGAGAAAAAGGTGAAATTCATCGTTTTGGCATGAAATGCCCTTTTGATATCAACTAGGTTTAATGGTCCGTTATATCATGTAAAGTTTGTTTTTCCTTGCTAATTTTCTTGTTGCTATATCCAGGTGTGAGTGGGGTATTAAAGTATCCCACTATTATTGTGTTACTGTTAATTTCCCCTTTCATACTTGTTAGCATTTGCCTTATGTATTGTGGTGCTCCCAAGTTGGGTGCATATATATTTATAATTGTTATATCTTATTTTTGGATTGATCCTTTGATCATTGTGTAGTGTCCTTCTTTGTCTCTTTTCACGCCCTTTATTTTAAAGTCTATTTTATCTGATATGAGTATTGGTTTTTCTAATTTCTTTCGCTCTCCATTTGCATGAAATACCTTGTTCCAGCCCTCCACTTTCACTCTGTCTTTGTCTCTTGGTTTGAGGTTGGTCTCTTGTAGACAGCATATATAGGGGTCTGGTTTTGTAACCATTTTAAAATGCTTTCTTTGTCACCTATCTATCCATTTGTGCATCCCTCTATGCAATCAACAATCGATCTTTTTCCTTGTTGCCTTTTGTGGTAAATTGCAAACATCGGTATGTGTCTCCTTAAGTATTTCAGCAAGTCTGTCATTAAATAGTGAGCCATATTGTTTACAGCAATTCTCTTTGGATATAAATTTTACATACAATGAAATGTACCAATCTTTTTTTTTCCCCAGTCATGTTACTATCTAACTGAAGTATAGTTGATTTACAATGTTGTGTTAATTTCTGCTTTACAGCAAAGTGATTCGGTTTTACACAGATATGTGTATATATTTATACACACATTCTCTTATTTAATCTTTTTCTTTTGACTGCACTGTGCAGCAGTTGGATTAGATCACTGTCCAGGGTTTGAACCTGCATATCCTGCAGTGGAAGTGTGGAGTCTTAACCCTTGGACTGCAAGGAAACTGCCATATATATTTTCTTCATTATGATTTATCATAGAATATTGAATATATTTCTCTGTGCTCTACTTTAGGAACTTGTCAATCCATTCCATATATTCTAGTTTATATCTCTTAACCCCAATCTCTTACTCCATTTCTCCCCCAATTCTCTCTACCTTGGAAGCCATGTCTGTTCTCTGTGTTTATGATTGTGTTTCTGTTTCATACATATGTTCATTTGTGTCATATCTAAGATTCCACATTTAAATGAAATCATTTGGTATTTGTCTTTCCCTATGTACCTCACTGTGTATGATCATCTCTCAGTTCATGCATGTTGACTCAAATGGCCTTATTGTTGTAGCTGTGCATATTCTTATATCTTTTTAACCATACATAGAGGTATTCATCTATGTTTATTTTCCCAGATATATTATTAGAATTTGTATAGTAAACATCTCTTGTTATAGTAAGTTCATTTTGAGTCTGTAGTAGGATTTTGTATGTATATGTCAGTCAATTCACTTCACTTGCTCTATCGTATCCAACTCTTTGTGACCCGTGGACTATTGCATGCCAGATTTCCCTGTCCATGACCAACTACCTGAGCCTGCTCAAACTCAGGTCCATCTAGTGGGTGATGCCACACATCTATTTCATCTTCTGTCATTGGCTTCTCCTCCTGCCTTCAGTCTTTCCCCAAATCAGGGACTTTTCCAACGAGTCAGTTCTTCGCATCAGGTGGCCAAAGAATTGAAGTTTCAGCTTTAGCATCAGTCCTTCCAATGGATATCCAGGACTAGTATCCTTTAGGATTGACTGGTTTGGTTTCCTTGCAGCCCAAGGGACTCTCCAGAGTATATGTGGGTATGAATATATATTGTGCTTATGCTGCCATTTCTTGGAGAAATATAAGGATACTTATGAATAACTCATAAAATGTTGATGTATTCTATCATATGTATATGTGGGTATGGATGAATGTTTACTATGCATATGATACCCTCTCAAGGAGAAAGAGAAAAATGCTAATGAATGTAATTTCTAAAATCCAAATGTGTTCAATCATATGTCTGTGTATGTATGAATAAATATTTACTGTGCTTATGCTGCCATCTCATGGAGAAATAGAAGAGTGTTTATGAATGTCATTTATAAAATCCAGATGTATTCTTTACATGTTGAAAATGATACTGTATAACTTTATTAAAATATAATAATGCTCAAAACTGAAACCTTAAAGGTGCTAGAAAAAAACAAAGAGAGAAAAAAATCACCAATTATCTCATCTACCATTGGCTCAGAATTCTGATTTCCTGGGCCGGGGAGATAAGAAGATGAGGGTGACATGAATCATTCATGTCAATGAATGGCGAAACAAATGCAACATTGTAAAGTTAAAAAAATAAAAACAATTTGGTAAATTAAAAAAAAAAGGATGAGGGTGAGCTATTTCTTTTACTATAAAATGATCTTTTCTGCCATATGAATGTTAACATAGAGCATGACACTGATACATGATTCTTGCTTTGTTTATTTATCTCTAAGATCCTACTTTTACAAGTACACAGTAATTTGATTCGCTGTTTAGAGACTGCTTGCTTTAATTTTTTTTTTCCATTTTTGCTATGATTAAAAAATGTTGCATGTCGTGGCTATAGTAAATAATGCTGCAAGGAACACTGGAATGCATCCATCTTTTGGGACTAAGGTTTTCTCCAGGAAAATGCCCAGGAGTAGGTTATATGGTCATTATATTTTTAGTTTTTTAAGGAGGTGCCGTTCTGTTAACCATAGTGGCCGTAGCAATTTACATGTCAGTGTCAATGCAAGAGTGTTCCCTTTTCTCCACTCTCTCTCCATGAATTGTTGTTTATAGAATTTTGTTGATAACCATTCAGTTCAGTTCAGTCACTCAGTCGTGTCCGACTCTTTGTGACCCCATGAATCACAGCACTCCAGTCCTCCCTGTCCATTACCAACTCCCTGAGTTTACCCAAACCCATGTCCATCGAGTCGGTGATGCCATCCAACCATCTCATCCTCTGTCGTCCCCTTCTCCTCCTGCCCCCAATCCTTCCCAGCATTAGGGTCTTTTCCAATGAGTCAACTCTTCGCATGAGGTGGCCAAAGTATTGGAGTTTCAGCTTCAATATCAGTCCTTTCAATGAACACCCAAGGACTGATCTCCTTTAGGTTGGACTGGTTGGATCTCCTTGCAGTCCAAGGGACTCTCAATAACTATTTGGACTGGTGTAAAGTAATCACAGTATAGTTTTGATTTGCATTTCTTTAATAATTAGTGATGTTGGGCCTCTTTTCATGTGTTTTTTCATCATCTGTATGGCTTCTTTGGAGAAATGTCTATTTAGATCTGCCTTTTTTTGATTGTTTTCTTTTTTTTTCTTTGATACTGGTCTACATAAGCTGTTGTTTTGGAAAACAATGCTTTGATAACTAATGGAAACTGTCCGCATAGCACAGGGAACTGTCTTCATTGCTCTGTGGTGATGTAAATTGGAAGGAAATTTTTAAAAAGTGCATATGTTTATACACACGCACACCTGCTATGCTTTGCTGTACAGCAGAAAGTAACACAACATTTTTAAGCAACTACATGTGTACATACTGTAGGCTCCATTTACAGGAAGTTCTAGATGAAGCAAAAGTAATCTACTTTAATTGAAATGAGAACAGGGGTTTCATGGGGGAAGGGCAGTGTGGGGAAGGGTACCAAAGAGATTTTCTAAGATGATGGGGAATTTTTCTTTCTTTCTTTTTTTTTTTTTTTTTTTGCAGTGAGCATTAGCTATATAATCTTGGTGAAATTGCAGAAATATTTCTGCAATGTAAATTCCAAACAGGGCCTTACTAAGTGGCTCCATGCATTTATAAACTTACTAGATAATGTCAAATTGTCCTTCAGAAAGTTACATCACACTGTGCTTTCATAACACTGCTGAAACACTCATTTTCCAATGCCTCATCCTCAATTTGAAGGAAAATGTTGCTATCTTTCATTTTTCTTGTTAAACTTTGGCAATTTGCATGGTGAGAAATCGTATTCCATTATTGTTTTGATTTGTTTTTCTTTTATTACCAGTTAGGTTCCACATTTCTTCCTAATTTTTGGCAATTTTTATTTTTTTTAACGGTTAATTTGTATTTCTTTGTACCCTTGTTTACATGACAATTATCTTCTATTTGGGTTTTTCATCTTCTTTTCTTAACTTTGGACTCGGCATAAATGAGGAAAATGAGCCCTTTGTCAGCTATCTTCCAAATATTTTTCGATTGTCATTTTACAAATTTCTTGTTTATTGTCTATTCAGCCTAACAGGGATTTTACTACAAAGAAAGTTATGTAAATTTTCCCTTTTTCAGTTAGTTCAGTCACTCAGTCGTGTCCGACTCTTTGCGACCCCATGAATTGCAGCACGCCAGGCCTCCCTGTCCATCACCAACTCCCGGAGTCCACCCAAACCCATGTCCATCGAGTCGGTGATGCCATCCAACCATCTCATCCTCTGTCGTCCCCCTCTCCTCCCGCCCCCAATCCTACCCAGCATTAGGATCTTTTCCAATGAGTCAACCCTTCGCATGAGGTGGCCAAAGTATTGGAGTTTCAGCTTCAACATCAGACCTTCCAATGAACACCCAGGATTGATCTCTTTTAGGATGGATTGATTGGATCTCCTTGCAGTCCAAGGGACTCTCAAGAGTCTTCTCCAACACCACAGTCCAAAAGCATCAATTCTTCAGCACTCAGCCTTCTTCACCGTCCAACTCTCATACCTCTGGACAAAGATCGTGTAAAATAAGAAACTTAAAAAATGGCTCCAAACTCTAGGAAGTTAGAGGGTGAGGTTAAAAGAATCGACAGGGGGGAAACTCTTAGTTGCTCCCCATCCTCCCCTAAATGTGTCAGGATGGGGCTGTGTGACGTCTTTGGATGGGACTTCTCTGGTGGCTCAGGTGGTAAAGCATCTGCCTACAATGTGAAAGACCTGGGTTCAATCCCTGGGTCGGGAAGATCCCCTGGAAAAGGAAATGGAAACCCACTCTAGTACTCTTGCCTGGAAAATCTCATGGGCGGAGGAGTGTGGTGGGCTACAGTCCATGAAGTTGCAAAGAGGCAGACAGGACTGAGCGACTTCACTTTCTTTTCTTTGTGATGTCAAGGCTCACCCACGGCCACCATTGGCTGGGGAAGTGACTTGCAGACTTCATAAAGCATAAGGGTGAGGCTCCCTGGGGAGAGGTATATATAGGGGTGCTCAGGGGCTCTGAAGCAGACCACTGGAAGTCTTCAAAATGACTAAGGTGACTGGGAAGACACAAAGCTCTACAGCTGTTATGAAACAGTCGACTCCAGATACCCAGGATTAAAAGATGAAGATCTCCTTTCAACTGAGGTCCAAAGGAAGTGTCAAGGTGAGCTCAACCTACCTAAGCTCATGTCTTTCTCTGTTTGACTTAGTATGATCATCTCTAGGTCCATCCATGTTGAAAAAATAGCATTATTTCATTCTTTCTTATGGCTGATATTCCACCGCATGAATAATATATATCTGTCTTTATCCTTTCACCTATCTATGGGCATTTAAGTTTGTTTCCATGTCTTTGCTACTGTACATTGTGCTACAATAAACACTATTATGCTTATCACTTTTCTGATGGGAGTTTTCGTCTCTTCGGGATATATGCAGAGTAGTGAGATTGTTGGATCATATGGTAACTGTATTTTTAGAGTTTTTAAAAAACTGCATACCAGGGAGCTAGATGGGCAGGAGGTTCAAAAGGAAGGGGATATATGTATACATACGGCTGATTCATGTTGAGATTTGACAGAAAACAACAAAATTCTGTAAAGCAAGTATTCTTCAATAAAAAAAATAAATTTAATTTTAAAAGAACTGCTTACTGTTTTCAATAGTGTCTGCATCAGTTTCTTGACTTTCATGTATAGGATGTTGTTAATCTTCCTGAAGTAAATGGTTGGCTTACATGTGCTTTTAAAAATCTGTTGTTTTTTTTTCTCAAATACTCTTAGGTGTGGAACTGCCAGATCATATGGTCAGTCTCTTGTTAGCTTTATAAGGCACTTCGTAGTGACGTTTATAATGGCTCCTACCAAATATATCCCACGAGTACCATAAAGAGTCCCCTTTAAACATGTTCCTCTACCATATCTTCTCTGTATAATATTTGATACTTTTTCACTACTCAGAAGTGATACCTCATTAGTATAATTTGTGTATCTCTAAAAATAGCTTGGGCTTCCCAGGCGGCATGATCGTAAAGAATTCGACTGCAAAGGCAGGAGTCAAAGGAGATGCAGTTTGAGAAGATCCCCTGGAGGAGGATTTTTCAACTCATTCCAGAATTCCTGCCTGGAAAATTCCATGCACAGAGGAACTTGGTAGGCTATCGTCTCTGAGATCACAAAGAGTTGAACCCGAAAGAGTTCACAGTAATTCACTATAATGAGCATATTTCATGTGCTTTTAAAGAAATAATGAGAATTGTATTTACCTGTTGATATTTTCTTGAAGATACGGTGTTTGGCATTTTTCATTCACAGGAGACCACTAGCAATTATTGAAAGACAGATGTCATTTAAATTCCAGCATCCTTGGGGATATTAAGTGATTCGGAGTGTGTGTGTGTGTGTGTGTGTGTGTGTGTGTGTGTGTGTGTGTGTTAATTACCTTGAGCTGTATTTAACCGTTGATGTTTTCTCCCTGAGATTGTCCTGATTTTCTTTTTCACCTTTTTTTTTTGGATGAGTGACTTCTGTCATGTTCAAGGGTAGGTGCCATGTCAAGCCCAGCAGCCTTGTGAATATCAGATATCCATCAGTGATAGTTTTAAGGCTGCCGTTACAGAGAAAACCCTCCACGCAGCCAGGCTTCATTATTCTCTCCTCTTTTAGCACAGCCTGTGCCTCCTGAGTTTTTGTCAGGTCTGGAAGTACATTAGAGTAGAATGAGCCAGAGGATGCCACCAAACCTGGTGTCTCCTCACTCTTGGATTTTTGAAGTAAATGTCCTGTTCTCTTTAAGTTGAAGACAAGGATGAGTTAGTTTAATGTGTATAGATGCTTGTTCCAAGACACTGAGATCCCTCTATGTATTCAGCTATGCTTGCTTTTACTACATATTATTAGAATGTGTTTTGTCTACCACTCTTGTTGCAGTATGTTTACATGGATTCTGTATTCTATATGTATCTGTGGGAAGAAAATAATACAAACTTCCAGATATATCCCTTCCATCCACCAGGGTCCTCTGCTATGCAAAATTTCTTGTCAGGTTGGATGTCAATGTTACCTTTGTGTGGATACTCATTGCAGTGGATTTTTGTATCCTACTTCTCCATTGCATTCCATGATGTTTCTTCAATTGAAGCTCCTTCACTCTGTGTGATGATCTCTGTATTTATCTCTATCTCTGAAGACGGCCTACTTTCATATTTCAACCCTTGATTCAAAATTAATTCTAGGCCTATATCATGCTTCTTTATCCATTCCTCTGTCCATGTATAATACCTTAACTTTCATCTCTTTGATGTTCTGAATGGTGTGGGAGGACCTGGTTTGGGGCGTGTGGTGTTTGTTTCTGAAATTTTCATGGAGAGGATCTGATTTATCATCCTGTCTCTACATCTTCGTGTATTTATTTATTTTTCTCTCTTGCAAGTGCACTTTTCTAGTCATGCTCATAGTAGCTCTTACCAGGTCCATACAACCAATACCCCATAGGGTCCATTGTACTAATGCTACTCTACCATTGATGCCATGTCCAGCTTTCCACAGTGGCCTTTATCCATGCTCAGGCAGAGGTGATAATGGCATCGAAGCTTAGATGTCTGTAACTCTTAGAATTTGCCATATGTTCACCTTGTCATGTGCTTTTTTAAAGAAACATGGAATTGTGTTTACCTGTCCATATCATCTTCCTGTTAGTTTCCCCTGTGTTTACTTTATTTATTTTCTCCTCTGTGAGCCCTGGCAATTTGTTAAGGGTGGGTATCAGTTAGAGCTCAGCACCCTGTGAAGAGTATGTCCATCTGCAAGCATTTTAAGGTTACTGTTACAGAAAATGTCCACAAGGCGGCAGCATTTCTTCATTCCCTCCTCTTGTTACTATGCTAATAGCAGCCTGGAACATATCCTGGGTCTGGTTGTAAAGGAGAGTCAAACGAGATACAGGTAGTCATCAAAAGCTTTTGTCTCTTTAGTCTCTGAGGTTTTCTTTAAGTGAAACTTTGTTTCTTATTTACGACTATTTACATACACATTGTAGTTTTTGCAGGGAAGTAGTTACTCATTCCCTTCCACAGCTACCTGGAGGTATTCAGCTGAGTTCTTGTCACAGATGTTTTTAGAATCTGTTGAGCATATGTCTCTTGCTAGAGGAGGTCCATGTGGGTTATGAGTTTAATAGGTATTTGTGGGTATAAGTTTATTCCAGCCTTCACCTTTCGGCCTCTCACCCACTGACACCCTTTGCTAACCGTAATTTTCTTACCAGGAGTGTAAGTCCATTTCACTTTTGTTTGGGTACTCATCACCATCAATGTTTTTTTTAATCTCCTCTGGAAGGTATATGATGTGATATCTCTTTAAACTGCCCTTTTCACTTACTGTGATTCACTCTAGATTTCTACATACATTTTCAGGGATAAATGCATTGTTTTGCGGTTTTGTAATGTTGGAGTTGTATTTCATTGTGCCTCTGTGTCACATTTCTTTCTCTGTTTGTCTGCAGCCAACAATTTTCTTTCCTGTTATCTCTTGGGTATTGTGAATGCTGCTGCAATGCATGTTTGAGGTGATGGGGTGTGGGCATTTGTTTTCCACGCTGTTGGTTTCTCAAATGCTCTGGGAGTGGAACCTCCACATGACATCTTCTATCCCATTTTGTGACTCCAAGACACTTTGATAGTCATGCGCATAAAGGTTCTGAGTGTTTACCTCCCACCAGTGGCATAAAAGAGTCCCTTTTACTAACATTTCTCTGCTCTTTCTTGTCTAGAGTTTTATATAGTGGCCTGGTTTGTTTCTCAGTAGTGATATTTCATTGCAGTGTAACTTTTCGTATCACTGATAATAAAGCAAATGAAGCACATTTCTAGAGGCTTCTTCCTAGGCATTGACTGGTATTTAGCTGTTGAAGTTTTCTTCCTGATCGTGTGATTTGTTCTATTTTTTTATTTCAGTGTGCGACCCCTGGCCATTTTGTAAGGGTAGGTGTCGTTTAGAGCCTGGTCTCTCTGTGAATAATCAGTGTCCATCCGCCTAAGGTTTAAGGTTGTTGCTCCCAAAAGCGGACACAAGGCGGCAGCATTTCTTCGGGTTCGCTTCTTGTTACTATGGTAACTGCATCTTTAGAGGTATGAGCAATTTCAGCTCGTAAATGAGAGTAGAATGAGGTAGAGGAAGCCCACCACCCTGAAAGCTTGTGTCTCCTTCTTTTTTCATTTTATTGTAGTTAATATTTCTTGTTTGACGAAGCTGATGTACAGAATTGTCTTTGTTGTGGCTGTACCAATTTTTACTCCCTTACACCAATATACAGAGGCATTCAGCAGTGATTATTTCCTCCAACTTGCTCTCAGAAAGAGTGTAGCACATCACTCTTGCTAAGTCAGTTCCTGTGGATTATGGATTTGTCAGGTATTTGTGGGAATCCGTGAATTTCAGCCTTCCAATGTAAGCCTTCCTCTCACTCACCCCCTTTGTTAAGCATCAGGGAGTTCCAAGCACTGGGTGTCCATCTGACCTCAGTTGAGGTACTCACTGCCAGCAATATTTTCTGTCCCATTTGAAAGGTAAATCCTATGACACAGCTCTCATCTGCTCTTCTTCACTGATTCTGATGATCACCACAATTATCTTTACCTCTGACAATGGCATTATTTCCTTGTTTCAATGCCTTAGTCATATTCCATCATGAACCCATATTCCTTTCCTTGGTCCATTCATCTCTCCATCCTGTGTGCTTTCTTTAGTTTCATCTCTGGGCATTGGGAATCCTGATTCAGTCCATGCTCTCTCTGGCATGTGGTATTCAAAATGTGTATTTCTGAAGTATCCTAGGAGTGGAGAGGCCTAGTCATACTGTCTCTTTTGTTTCTGTAAATTCCCATGGACAGTGATTTTTCTACTAGCTCTTCCCACTGATATGCTGCCACTATTATAAAAAGATCCCCCCTGACTAATGTTAACCTACCATTTGTAGTCTGGACCGTTTTCTGTGATGGCCTTTTCCAGAGGTCAGATTTGATGTCTCTTGACAGTTCAGATTTCTTATCTCTGATAAGAAACCCTGTTGAGCACTATTTATGGGCTTTTTGCACTATTCATAGGGTTTTGGGTTTTTGAACGCACTTTGGGTTGTATTTACATGGTAATGTTTACTTCCTGCCTGTGCTGCTAAGTCACCTCAGTCCTGTCCGACTCTGTGCGACACCATAGACAGCAGCCCACCAGGCTCCTCTGTCCCTGGGATTTTGAGTGTGTCCCAATTCTGTTTTGATTTTTCTGTTTGTTTTTATTATTATTGTTGTTTTTTGATATGTGACCCCGACATGTTAATTGGTAGGTGCCATGTCGAGTCCAGCAGCCTTGTGAATATGTGATACCCATCAGCAATAGCTTGAAGGTTGCAGTTACAGAGAAAAGCTTCCATGCTGCAAGGTTTTTGTTTTTTATTCCCTCCTCGTTTAGGATGGCTACTGTTGTCTTAGAGTTTTGGTCATGCTTGGTTGTACAGTAGAGTAGAATGAGCCAGAGAAGACACCAAATTTGGTGTCTCCTCACTGTCCTTAGATCAACCCTCCCTAAATCTCCTTAGTGTAGCTGTCCTAGTATAGCCCTCCTTAGCTTAACTCACCTTAGCTTAGCTCTCCCTAGCTCAGCTGTTCCTGGGTCCCCTTAGTTTAGCTCTTCTTAACTCAGATCACCTAAGCTCAGCCCTCCTTGCTCTCCTTAGAGTAGCCGTCCTTAGGATAGATACCAGTAGCTCGGCTCTTCATAGCTTTCCTTAGCTCAGCCCTCCTTAGTACAGCTATAATTAGCTCAGCTCTCCTTAGCTTAGCTTTCCTTAACACAGCTCTCCTCTGTAAGCTTGGCTGTCCTTAGCTCAGCTCTCCTCGTGATAGCTATCATTAGCTCAGCTCTCCTTCAGTCAGTCAGTTCAGTTGCTCAGTCTTGTCCAACTCTTTGTGACCCCATAGACTGCAGCACATTGGGCCTCCCTGTCCATCACCAACTGCCAGAGTTTACACTTCAGATAGTTTGCCTATTTCTTCTTCATTTATTTGTACTTCTGTCTTTCTAGCTTGTTCCTTCATTTGTGTAGTATTTCTCTGCCTTTTTAAAAAATTTACTGTGTTTCAGGTCTCCTTTTCCTAGGCTTCAAGGTTGAATTCTTGCTTCTTTTTGGCTTCTGTACTCCTAAGGTTGTCCCAGTGGTTTGTGTATGGTTCATAAAGGGTGAGATATGTGCTCAGTTTTTGTTTGTTTTTCCTCTGAAGGGCAAGGCTGAATGAGGTGATAATCCTGTCTACTGATGATTGGGTTTTTATTTTTGTTTTGTTTGTTTCTGGATGAGGAGTCCTGCACAGGATGCTGTTGGTGGTTGGATGATGCCGTCTTGTATTTAAGTGGATTCCTTTGTGTGAGTTATCACTATTTGATACTCCCTGAGGTTAGTTTTTGGGTAGTCTAGGATCTTGGAGTCAGTCCACTCACTCCAAAGGCTCAGGGCTTGATCTCTGGTCAGGAATGAAGATTCCACAAGTGGTATGTTATAGCATTAAGTGAGATTATAAGAAATATCCAAAAATGAGAAACAAAGATGAACCCTAGACAAAATCAGGCAAATAATAATTAAAATAATGCAATATATACATACATATACACTCATGAGCAAGGTGAAAAAAGTCCAACAAAAATAAAGTACAGTAGATTGAGCCATCAAACAAAACAAAGAAAAGATTATATTTACCAGTTAAGAACAAACTAACTATAGCACAAACTGGAAAACAAAACTAAGGCAAAGTGCCAAGTGGGGAATTAAGGAATGAAAACAAAACTAAAAAATGTGTTGAGAGGAAACAAAAGAATGAAAGGAGAGAAAGAATAGATATGCAAAATTAGAGGTAGATGAAGACGACTTACATACATTAAAGATTAACCGAAAGGGGAAAAGGACAGTAGGAAAGACAAACAAAGGAATAAATGTAGAAAAATATAATAAGTTGAGAAAATTTAATTAAAATTATAAAAAAAAGAAAAAATGGAAGAAGAAAGGGAAAAAAAAGAAAGAAAAACTCCACAGAACTGCAAATGCCCAAAGTAGAGGCAGTGGTTTATAGCAACAATAAAAAGTGTGACAGAATATACACACATACGTATACACCCATAAGCCAAATTAAAACAGTCCAACAAAAATAGGGTACACCTGTCAAACACATGAAACCAAAAATTATATCTGCTAGAAGAAACCTAACTAAAGCATAAACTGGAAAACAAAACTGGGACAAGGTGCCAGTTGGGAAATAAAACAATAAAAATAAAACTAACAAATTTGTTGAGAGGAAAGGAAAGAATGAAAAGAAAGAAGAACAGATATGCAAAGTTAAACAGAGGTAGATAAAGAATATTTACATATATTAAAGATAAACTGCAAGGGGTAAAGACCAGTAGGGAAAGCAAACAAAGGAATAAATGTAGAAAAAATAATAATAGGCTTAAAAAATTAAAGACTAAAATTAGAAGAATATAAAAGAAAAAAAAAAAGTAAAACTCCTCATAACTGCAAAAACCCAACATAGAAGCAGAGGTTTATAACAGCAATTAAAAAAATGTGAGTAAGAAAAATAAGAAAAAGCTCAAAAGCTTCATTAAATTTCATAGTGCCAATAAAATCGACAGCTACAATGGGGGGAGAGGTCGGGGGGGGGGGCGGGGAATCCAAAAGCATCTGCAGTGCAAGTCAAAACATTAGAATAATACATGTTTATATTGAGTCACTGCTGTCAGAGTCCTTTTCCTCACCGGGAGTAACAGTCCACCTCACCCCATCTCACCTACCTAGGAAGATACCCTCCAACATTGTGCCAATCTCTGGACCTGCTGTGGGGTCAGCTCAGATTCTAATCTGGTCCTACTCCTATGTGTTCTTGTCTTAAATGTCCACAGCTATCAGAACTAGTGCATTTCCTTTGTGAGAGACTGCCTAGTGATCATATGGATTTGATCTGCAGCTTGTACAGCTGGTAGGAAGATTTTTGATCTTCTTCCTTAGCCGCACTGCCCCTGGGTTTCAATTGTGGTTTTATTTCCATCTCTGCATTTGGTTCATCCAGTGGAGTTTGCTCCTGAGGCTGCCCTGGAGGACTTGGGTTTGCTCCTGTGAGGCCCAGGTGTTAAGGTGGTGCATCGAGATTCTGTCAGCACCGGGTACTCACGGGGTTTGGCGACTAGGGAAGCAGGAGATATAGTACCCTAAAAGGATTTGACATCCATTATTGGCAAATACGCTCCAGTATTGCCTGGAGAACTGCCCTGCCTGACAGAGAAGCATGGCAGGCCACAGTTTACAGGGTAGAAAAGAGTTGGACACTACTGAAGTGACCCTGCGCACATATACGCAAGAATTTTTTAGCTTGTGGCAGCTCTTTCCCAGTGAGAGTTGAACATGAATGTGGTATAGCTTCTTGGTTTGTGGGGATCCTGGCAGCACCAAGTGTGCAGGGACTCAGACTGCCTCTGTGGCAGGAGTTATGGCCTTATCAGAGTCTTTCTTCCAGCCTCTTGTAGCTGGCGTCAGGAGGCTTCTATACCTAGTCTTTCTCTGTAGCTATGCCCATTCAGGCACTTAGAGGGTTCCCTTGTCTGGGCCCCTTCCTTGTTGTTCACTGTGTCAGGTATGACATAGAGGTGGGCCCCAGGCTGAGGTCCTATTCTGTAGTTTGGTACATCAGGCACTTAAAAGGTGCACCCTAGGTGGAGTCCTACTCTGTAGTTTGGTGAGTCAGGCACTTGATGGGCCAGTCTCTCTATTGGTCAGCTGTCAATGCTGACTTGTGGATAGAGAGAGGCTATCGTGATGGTTCCACCCCTTACACGTGACTCAGCAGGATCAACTTGCTTCCATGTCAGCCTAGCTTACATCCACCGGCATTTCCCACCATAATCCCCTCACTCATGTACCCTCAGTCTGTCTCTCCAGTCTCTTATATTCCTTTGTATTTGTGCACTGGCTGTTGTAACCTCTCATTTTTCATTGCTAAGTTTTTTTATTTGATTCTTCTCTCCTTTTTTCTTGATGAGTCTGGCTAAAGGTTTGTCAATTTTGTTTATCTTCTCAAAGAACTAGCTTTTAGTTGTATTAATCTTTACTATTGTGTCTTTCATTTCTTTTTCATTTATTTCTCCTTGTATCTTTATGATTTCTTTCCTTCTAATTTTGATTTGTTTTGTTCGTCTTTCCCAGTTGTTTTAGGTGTAAATCGATGTTGTCTATTCAATACTTTTCTTATTTCTTAAGTTAGGATTGTCTTGCTATTAAATTCCCTCTTAGAACTGCTTTTGCTGCATCCTATAGCTTTGATTTGTCATATTTACATTGTCATTTGTTTCTAGAAAAATTTTGATTTCCCTTTTGATTTCTTCAGTAGTGAAAGTGAAATCTCTCAGTCGTGTCCGACTCTTCACGACCCCATGGATTGCAGCCTACCAGGCCCCTCCATCCATGGGATTTTCCAGGCAAGAGTACTGGAGTGGGCTGCTGTTGCCATTGCCTTCTTCAGTAACCTGTTGGTTATTTAGAAACGTGTTGTCTGATACCCATGCGTTTGTGTTTTTACAGTTTTTTCTTATAATTGATATCTAGCCTCATAGTGTTGTGGTCAGAGAAGATGCTTGATATGATTTCAACTTTCTTAATTTTACTGAGTTTTGATTGGGGACCCAAGATGTGGTCTATCCTGGAGAATGTTCCATGTGCACTTGAGAAGAAGGTGTATTCTTCTGTGTTTGGGTAGAATGTCCTGAAGATATCAATGAGATTCATCTCATCTCATGTATCATTTAAGAATTGTGTTTCCTTATTAATTTTCTGTTTTGATGGTCCGTTCTTTGGCATGAATGGGGTGTTAAAGTCTCCTACTATGATTGTGCTACTGTCAATTTCTCCTTTTATGTCTGTTAGTGTCTTTCTTATGTATTGAGGTGCTCCTATGTTGGGAGCATAGATATTTGCAATTGTTATGTTTTCCTCTTGGATTCATCCCTTGATCACCATAGAGTGTCCTTCCTTATCTCTTGTAATCTTCTACAGTTTAAGGTCTAGTTTGTCTGATATGAGGATTGCTACCCCATCTTTCTTTTGCTTCTCATTTGCATGGCACATATTTTTCTACCCTCTCATTTTCGGTCTATATGTGTCTGAAGTGGGTTTCTTATAGACAACATATATATAGGTCTTTTTCTTTTATATTAATTAATTTTTTTTAATTGGTGGCTAAATACTGTGCAATATTCTTGTGGTTTTGCATACATAGATTTGAATCAGTCATGGGTGTACGTGTGTTCCTGATCCTGAAACCCCCTCCTAGCTCTCTCCCCATTCCATCCCTCAGGGTTTTCCTAGTGCACTGGGTTTGAGTGCCCTGTTTCATGCATCAAGGTTGGACTGGTGATCTATTTCACATACGGTAATATACATGTTTCAATGCTAGTCTGTCAAATCATCCCACCCTGGGCTTCTACCAAAGAGTCTAAAGGTCTGTTTTTATATATGTCTCTTTTGCTGTCTCACATATATGGGCATCGTTACCATCTTTGTAAGTTTCATATACATGCATTAATATACGGTATTGGTGTTTTTCTTCCTGACTTACTTCACTCTGTAAAATGGGCTCCAGTTTCATCCACATCATTAGAACAGATTCAAATGTGTTCTTTTTAATAGCTGATTGATACACCATTGTGTATATGTACCACAGCTTTCTTATCCATTTGTCTGCCGAAGGACATCTAGGTTGCTTTGAAGTCCTAGCTATTGATGAACAGTGAGGTACACATGTACTTTTCAATTCTGGTTTCCTCAGTGTTTATGCCCAGCAGTGGGATTGCTGGGTCGAATGGTAATTCTATTTCCAGTATTTTTAGGAACCTCCACACTGTTCTCTGGACTGGCTGCGCTAGTTTACATTCAGTCAAAGAAGTAGTCAGTTCTTTGCATCAGGTGGCCAAAGTATTGGAGTTTCAGCTTCAGCATCAGTCCTTCCAATGAATATTCAGGACTGATTTCCTTTAGGATTGACTAGTTTGATTTCCTTGCAGTCCAAGGGACTCTGCGGAGTATATGTGTGTATGAATCAATATTTGCTGTGCTTATGCTGCCCTTTAGTGGAGAAATAGAAGGATGCTAATGAAGGTAATTTATACAATCCAGATATATTCTCTCATATGTATATGTGTATGTGAATAAATATTTATGATGACTATGCTACCCTTTCATGAAGAAAGAGAAGAATGCTTACGAATGTTAATTTATCAAATCCAGATGTATTCTCTCATATGTGTATGTCAGTTCAGTTTAGTCACTCATTCGTGTCTAACTGTTTGTGACCCCATGGGCTGCAGCATGCCAGGTTTCCCTGTCCATCACCAACTCCCGAAGGTTATTCAAGCTCATGTCCATCGAGTCTATGGTGCCATCCAACCATCTTATCCTCTGTCGTCCCCTTCTCCTCCCACATTCAATCTTTCCTAGCATCAGAGACTTTTCCAATGCGTCAGTTCTTCACATCAGATGACCAAACTGTGTGGGTATGAATAAATATTTACTGTACTTTACCTGACCTCTTGTTGAGAAATAGAAGGATGCTTCTGAATGTAGTTCATAAAATATAGATGTATTCTCTCACATGTATATGTGGGTATGAATAAATATTTACTGTGCATATGATGACCTCTCGAGGAGAAACAGAAATATGATAATGAATGTAATTTATAAAATCCAGATGTATTCTTTACATTTTAAAAAAGATACTGTATAACTTTATTAAAAATTAATACATCTCATAACTGAAAATGTAAAGTTGCTAGGAAAATACAAATAAAGAAGGAAATCGCCCATGATCTCATTTACCATTGGCTCAGAATCCTGAGTTCCTTGGACAGGGAGATAAAAAGATGAGGGTGTGCTAGTTCTTTTACTATAAAATCATCTTTTCTGTTATTCGAATTTTAACATAGAACTTGGTTCTCATATGTGATTCTTGCTTTGCTTACTTACCTTTAAGCCTCTAATTTTAAAAAGACCTAGTAATTTGACCCTCTGTTTTGAGACTGTTTGCTACAAGGTTCCCCCCACCTACCCCCCCCCCCCCCTTTTTGCTACAATTAGAAAATGTTGCTTGTCGTGGATATGGTAAATAATGATGCAATGAACATCGGGGTGCATTCATCTTTTTGAATTAAGGTTTGAATTAAGGTCATATGGTGATTACATTTTTTGTTTTCTAAGGAGCTACCACACAGTCACCACAGTGATGGTACCAATTTACATGCTCACAGACAGTGCAAGAGGTTTCCCTTTTCTCCACATCCTCTCCAAATAATTGTTTGTAGAATTTTTGATGAGAGCTATTTGGACTGGTGTGAAGTAATACCTCATTGTAGTTTTGATTTGCATTTCTCTGGTAACTAGTGATGTTGAGCATCTTTTGAAGTGTTTCTTGGCCTGTATGACTTCTTTGGGAAAATGTCTATTTAGATCTGCCTGCTTATTGTTTGAGTTTTTTCTTTTCTTTTCTTTTGGTGCTGGGCTTCATGTGCTGTTTGTATATTATGGAGAATAATATATTATTATTAATAATATGTTGTTAATAATAATATATATGGAGATAACTAATGAGAACTATCTGTGTAGCACAGGTAACTGGCCTCAAAGATCTGTGGTGAACTAAATGGGAAAGAAACTGAGAAAAGAGGGTGTATACACATACGCACAACTGTTTTACTTTGCTGTACAGCAGGAAGTAACACAACATTACACACAAGAAACTACATGTGTACATACTGTAGGCTCCATTTATAGAAAGTTCATATGAGGCAAAACAAATCTATTCTGATAGAACTGAGAACAGGGCTTGCATCTGGGAAGGTCAGTATGGGGAAGGGGTCCAAGAGATTTTCTAGGATGATGGGGAAAAACTGCACTGAATATCATAAAAATAATCTTGGTGAAATTGCATAAATACTTCTGCAATGTAAATTCCAAACAAGGTCTTGCTAAGTGACTCCATGCATTTATAAATTTAATGCTGCTGCTGCTGCTGAGTCGCTTCAATCGTGTCCGACTCTGAGCGACCCCATAGATGGCAGCCCACTAGGCTCTGATGTCCCTGGGATTCTCCAGGCAAGAATATTGGAGTGGGTTGCCATTGTCTTCTCCAATGCATGAAAGTGGAAAGTGAAAGTGAAGTCGCTCAGCCGTGTCCAACTCTTCACGACCCCATGGACTGCAGCCTACCAGGCTCCTCCATCCATGGGAGTTCCAGGCAAGAGTACTGGAGTGAGGTGCCATTGCCTTCTCCTAAATTTACCAGGTACTGTCAAATTATCCTTCTGAAACTTGCATCACTTTATGCTTTCACAACAATCCATTAGCACTCATTTTCCAAACTCTCATCCTCAATTTGGAGGAAATATTTGGTATCACTCAACACTTTCATTGAACTTTTGGCAATTTGCATGGTGAGAAATCATATTCCATTATTGTTTTGGTTTGCATTTCTTTTATCACCAATTATTTGCAACATTTCCTCCTCTATTTTGGTCATTTTTCCTATTTTTCTTCTGAGTAATTTGTATTTCTGTGTTTCCTTTGTTTACTTTAGGTTTGCCTTCTATTGGGTTTTTCATCTTCTTTTTTTAATTTAACTTTTGAACTGTGCATAAATTAGGTAAATACACCATTTGTCAGCTATCTTCCAAATATTTCTCAGGTATCTTTTTGTAATTTCTTGTTTATTATTTATTTACCCATACAGGAATTTTTCTAAAAAGTGTAAATTTCCCCCTTTTTAGCTACTGGACAAAGATCACTTAAATTAAGAAATTTAAATAACTGAGAAAAACTCCAGGGAACTAGAGGGTGTAAGCTGAAAGAATGTGGGGATGGGGTAACTCTCTGAGTTCACCTATGTGCTTTTCCACATGGACTTTTCAATAAACTATCTACTTTACTCTGAAATATATATATATAAAGAGAAAAAATGAAGTGGAGGTGGATAGCGTCATGATGGGCCAAGATGAAGCCAGGATGAATGGGGCTGCACCTCGGACTCCAAACAGATGTGTCAGCCATAAGCTTGGTCAGCTCTTTGAAGCCAAAGCGGACACATCTCTAGATCTGCGATTGGAGGACTCTGGGGGCCCCAGCAGGTGCACAAAGCCAAGGTAACATGGAGGGGAGCACAAGCAGGGCAATGTTGCTGCCCAGTAGGCCTGTCTCCCTTGGGCCAGAGGGAAGGGGATGCTACTTTTATTATGGAAAATGTAGCCTGTGGATGTTGGGAAAGAACTTGGTCAGTGCACAGAGTGTGAAAAACTAAATAAAAACCGTATTTAATTTCACTAGTTCATATTTTGTGGCTTCCTTGGTGGCTCAGTGGTAAAGAACCCACCTGCCATTGTAGGAGTCAGGAGTTAGATCCCTGGGTCAGGAAGCTCACGTGGAGAAGGAAATGGTAACCCACTCCAGTATTCTTGCCTGGAGTATCCCATGGAGAGAGGAGCCTGGCAGGCTACAGTCTATGGGGTTGCAAAAGAATCAGACACTACTGAAGGACTGAGCACACAGTATTTTAGCCTATCTCCTCTGCATCTTTTTTTAGCTCATATTTTTAAAGTTGAAATGATACTTCATGTGCACTTTGGTTTTCATTGTTCTTTGCTCTGTACTTTCCCCAACAGTTTATTATAAAAATTTCCAAATGTTAAACAAAGTTGAACATGTTTTCTAGCTAAGACACAAGACTTCCCAAGTAGATTCTACAGTAACTGTTTTACAATACTTCCCTTCTCATGAGTCTGTCGACCCCTCTATCTATCCATCAAACCATCTTATTCCTTGGTGTATTTTGTGAAAAATTGAAGACAACAGGATGCACGTCGATAAGTATTTTAGCAAGCCTACCATAAAGTAGTGAGCTGTATTTGTTTACAGAACTTTTCTTACATACAATGAAATACACCAATCTTTTTTTTTTCCCATTCATGTTATTTTCTTATTGATGTATGCAATATTGTGTTAAATTTTGCCTTACAGCAAAGTGATTCATTTATGTACATATATGGGTGTATATGCATTGTGTGTGTGTGTGTGTATATATATACACACACACACAATTTTATATATATATTTTTTTCTTTCTGATTATGCTGTAGGGTGTGTGGGGTTAGTTCCCTGATGAGGGACTAAACCCACAACCCCTGCAGTGGAAGTGTGGAGTCTTAACCACTGGACCACCAGGGATATCCCATATATATTCTTTTCCAATATGTCTTATTATAGGATTCTGAATATAGTTCTCTGTGCTCTACAGTACGGCCTTGCTGTTTATACATTCCATATGTAATAGTTTACATCTGCTAACCCCAACCTGCTATTACCCCTATCTCGAACCCCCTCCTTCTTGGAAACCATAGGTCTGTTCTCTGTTTCCATGAGTTTGTTTCTGTTTACAGATATGTTCATCTGCGTCATACTTAGATTCCACATATAAGTGGTGTCATTTGGTATTTGTCTTTCTCTATCTGGCTTATTTCACTGTGTATGATAACCTATCAGTCCATCCATGTTGCTTCATATGACATCATTTCAATTTTTATGGTTGAGTACGATTCCATTTTATATGCATACCACTTCTTTTTTACCCATTAATCAGTCAGTGGTCATTTAGGACGTTTTTATGTTTTTCCTATTGTGAATAATGTTGCTAAGAACATTGGAGTGCAGGTATCTTTTGAGATTACAGTTTTGTCTGGGTTTATGCCCAGCAATGGACTTTCTGGATCATTTGATAATTCTAGTTTGACTTTTCTGAGGAACTTCCATACTGTTTTCCATTGTGGCTGCACCAACTTACATTCCCACCAACAGTGTAGGGGTGTTCTCTTTTCTCCACTTCTTCTCCAGCATACGTTATTTGTAGACTTTTTGATGGTGACCATTAGGACTTGTGTGACATGATACCTCATAGCAGTTTGATTTTCATTTCTCTAATAAGTAGGGATATTAACCATTTTTTTCATGTACCTCTTGGCCATCTGTATATTATCTTTGGAGAAATATCTGTTTAGGTCTTCTGCCCTTTTACTTTTTAATTTTCTATATTTTTGGCTGCACTGTCTTCCTTGCTCTGGGTGGACTTTTCTCTAGTTGCAGTGAGTGAGGGCTGCTCTCTAGCTGCAGTATGAGGAGGTCTCATTGTTGTTGCTTCTCTTGTTGCAGACCAAGGGCTCTAGGGCAAGCAGGTTTCAGATGTTGCAGTGTGTGGGCTCAGTAGTTGTGGTACATGGGCTGAGCTGCTCCTTGGCATATGGAATCTTCACAGAATAGGGATCAAACGCTTGTCCCTGGCATTGGAAGTGGAATTCTTAACCAGTGGAGCACCAGTGTTGTCCTTACCCATTTTTTTATTGAGTAGTTTTTTTTTTTTTTATATTGAGCTACATGAGCTGTTTCTGTGTTTTAAAGATGAATCATTCGTTACTTTGCTTGCAAATAATTTCTCTCATTTGGAGGGTTGTGTTTTAACTTTGTCTACAGTTTCCTTTTTTATACAAATGCTTTGAAGTTTAATTATGTCCCATTTGTTTGTTTTCATTTGAATTATTCTACGAGATGTCTCAAAAAAGATCTGTGATTTACATCGGAGTTTTTTTTTTCCTGTTTTCCTCTAAGAGTTTAATAGTGTCTGGTCTTACATTAGATCTTTCATCCACTTTATTTTTGTGTATGATGTCAGGTAGTGTTCTTATTTCATTATTTGGCACATAGCTGACAGTTTTCCTGGCATCATTGATTGAAAAGACTGTCTTTTCTCCATTGCATGTTCTAGCCTCCCTTGTTATAGATAAGGCAACCACAGGTGTATAGATTTTATCTCTGGGCTTTCCTTCTTGAACCATTGATTGATATTTGTGTTTTTGTGCCAGTATCATACTTATTGATTTCTGTAGCTTTGTAGTATAGTCTGACGTCAGGGAGCCTGACTCCTCCAGCTCTGTTTTTATTTCTCAAGATTTCTTTGACTATTTGGGTTCTTTCATGTTTCTATACAAATTGTAAAAACAAAGTTCTAATTTTGTGAAAAATTCTATTAGTATTTTGATAAGGATTCTAGTGAATCTATGTATTGCATTGGGTAGTAATTGTCACAATATGGATTACTCCCATCCAAGAACATGGTATATCTATCCATCTGTTTGTGTCCATTTTTTTTTAATTATAGTCTTCTGAGTACAGGTCTTCGGTTTCCTTAGGTGGGTTTATTCTTCTGTTCAGTTCAGGTCAGTCGCTCAGTCATGTCCAGCTCGTTGGGACCCCATAGACTGCAACACCAGGCCTCCCTGTCCATCAGTAACTCCCGGACTTTACCCAAACTCAAGTCAATTGAGTTGGTGATGCCATACAACCATCTCATCCTCTGCTGTCCCCTTCTTCTCCTGTATTAGTCTTTCCTAGAATAAGGTATTTTCCAATGAGTCAGATCTTCACATCAGGTGGCCAAAATATTGGACTTTCAGCTTCAACATCAGTCCTTCCAATGAACACTCAGGATTGACCTTCTTTAGGATGGAATGGTTGGATCTCCTTGCAGTCCAAGGGACACTCAAGAGTCTTCTCCAACACCACATTTCAGAAGCATCAATTCTTTGGCACTCAGTTTTCTTTATAGTCCAACTCTCATATCCATACATGGCTACTGGAAAAACCATAGCCTTGACTAGACGGACCTTTGTTGTCAAAGTAATGTCTCTGCTTTTTAATATGCTCTCTAGGTTGGTCATAACTTTCCTTCCAGGGATTAAGCATCGTTTAATTTCATGGTGGCAGTCATCATCTGCAGTGATTTTGGAGCCCAAAAATAGTCTTCCACTGTTTCCCCTTCTATTTGCCATGAAGTGATGGGAGTGGGTGCCATGATCTTAGTTTTCTGAATGTTGAGTTTTAAGCCAACTTTTTCATTCTCCTCTTTCACTTTCATCCAGGGGTTCTTTAGTTCTTCTTTACTTTCTGCCATAAGGGAGATGTCATCTACATATCTGAGGTTATTGATATTTCTCCCAACAATCTTGATTCCAGCTTGTGCTTCCTCCAGCCCAGCATTTCTCATGATGTACTCTGCCTATAAGTTAAATAAGCAGGGTGACAATATACAGCCTTGACGTACTTCTTTTCCTATTTGGAAACAGTCTCTTATTCCATATCCTGTTCTAACTGTTGCTTCCTGATCTGCATACAGATTTCTCAAGAGGAAGGTCAGGTGGTCTGGTATGCCCATCTCTTTCAGAATTTCGCACAATTTATTGCTATCCACACTCAAAGGCTTTGGCATAGTCAATAAAGCAGAAATGGATTTTTATTTTTCTGGAAATCTCTTGCTTTTTTGACAATCCAGCAGATGTTGGCAGTTTGATCTCTGGTTCCTCTGCCTTTTCTAAATACAGCTTTAACATGTGGATATTCACAGTTCATGTATTGTTGAAGCCTGGCTTGGAGAATTTTGAGCATAAGTTTACTAGCATATGAGATGAGTGCAACTGTGTGATCTTTTGAGCATTCTTTGGCATTACCTTTTTTGGGACTAAAATGAAAACTGACCTTTTCAAGTCCTGTGGCCTTTGCTGATATTACCAGGTTTGCTGGCATATTGAGTGCAGAACTTTCATCTTTTAGGATTTGAAATAGCTCAACTAGAATTCCACCACCTCCACTAGCTTTATTCATAGTGATACTTCCTAAGGCCCACTTGACCACTTGATGGTGGTCACACCATCATAATTATGTGGGTTATGTAGATGTTTTCTGTACAGTAACTCGGTGTATTCTTGCCACCTCTTCTTAATATCTTATGCTTCTCCTAGATCCATACCATTTCTGTCATTTATTGAGCCCATCTTTGCATGAAATGTTCTCTTGGTATCTCTAATTTTCTTGAAGAGATCGCTACTGTTTCCCATTCTATTGTTTTCCTCTATTTCTTTGTACTGATCACTGAGGAAGGCTTTCTTATCTCTCTTTGCTATTCTTTGGAACTCTGCATTCAAACAGGTATATCTTTCTTTTTCTCCTTTGCTTTTTCCTCCTCTTCCCTTATCTTCTTTTCACAGCTATTTGTAAGACCTCGTCAGAGAACCTTTTTGCTTTTTTGCATTCCTTTTCCTTGGGGATGTTCTTGAAACCTGTCTCCTGTACAATGTCATGAATCTCCATCCATAGTTCATCAGTCACTCTGTCTATCAGATATATTCCCTTAAATCTACTTCTCACTTCCACTGTATAATCATAAGGGATTTGATTTAGGTTATAACTGAATAGTCTAGTGGTTTTCCCTACTTTCTTCAATTTAAGTCTGAATTTGGCGATAAGCAGTTCATGATCTGAACCACAGTCAGTTTCTGGTCTTGTTTTTGCTGACTGCATGGAGCTTCTCCACTTTTTGCTCCAAGCAATATATCAATCTGATTTTGGTGTTGACCATCTGGTGATGTCCATGTGTAGAATCTTCTCTTGTGTTTTTGGAAGAGGGTGTTTGCTATGATCGTTGTGTTCTCTTGGCAAAACTCTATTAGCCTTTTCCCTGCTTCGTCTTGTTCTCCAAGGCTAAATTTGCCTATTACTCCAGGTGTCTCATGACTTCCTACTTTTTCATTCCAGTCCCCTATAATGAAAATGACATATTTTCTTGGGTGTTAGTTTTAAAAGGTCTTGTAGGTCTTCATAGAAAGATTCAACTTCAGCTTTTTCAGCATTATTGTTCAGAGTATAGACTTGGATTACCATGATATTGAATAGATTGCCTTAGAAACAAGCAGAGATCATTGTGTCATTTTTGAGTTTTAATCCAAGCACTGTATTTTGGACTCTTTTGTTGAGTATGAGATCTACTCCACTTCTTCCAAGGGAAGTAGTATATCTACTACTTGCACACAGTAGTAGCTATAATGGTAATCTGAGTTAAATTCACCCATTCCAGTCCATTTTAGTTTGCTGATTCCTAGAATGTCGACATTCACTCTTGCCATCTCCTGGTTGCCTACTTCCAATTTGCCTTGATTTATGGAACTAACATTCCAGGTTCCTATGCAATACTGCTCTTTACAGCATCAGACCTTGCTTCTATCACCAGTTACATCCACAACTAAGTGTTGTTTTTGCTTTGATTGCTTTTCTTCATTTTTTGTGGAATTATTTCTTCAATGATCTCCAATAGCATACTGAGCATCTACCCACCTAGGGAGTTCATCTTTCAGTGTCACCTCTTTTTGCCTTTTCATAGTGTTCATGGGATTCTCAAGGCAAGCATACTGAAGCGGTTTGCCATTCCTTTCTACAGTGGACCACATTTTGTCAGTGGAAGTGAGAAATATAGTGCAAATGAGAAATAAATTTAAGGGACGAAATATGATAGAGCACTTGAAAAACAACAAATGGAGGTTCATGACATTGTACAGGAGACAGGAATCAAGACCATCCCCAAGAAATAGAAATGCAAAAAAGCAAAATGTCTGTCCGAGGAGCCCTTACGAATAGCTGTGAAAAGAAGAGAAGAGAAAAGCAAAGGATAAAAGGAATGATATACTCATTTGAATGCAGAGTGCCAAAGAATAGCAAGAAGAGATAAGAAAGTGTTCCTCAGGTATCAGTGCCATTTGCACTGAAAACAATAGAAGGAGAAAGACTAGAGATCTCTTCACAAAAATTGGAGATACCAAGGGAACATTTCATGTAAAGATGGGCTCAGTAATGGAAAGAAATTATATGGTCCTAACAGGAGCCTACGATATTAAGAAGAGGTGGCAAGAAAACATAAGAATTGTACACAAAAGATCTCCATGACCCAGAAAATCACCATGGTGTGATCATTCACAAAGAGTGAGACATTCTGGAATTTGAAGTCAAATGGGCCTTAGGAAACATCACTATAGACAAAGCTAGTGGAGGTAATGGAATTGCAGTGGAGCAATTTCAAATTGTAAAAGATAATGCTTTGAAATTGCTGCACTTAATATGCCAGCAAATTTGGAAAACTCAGCAGTGGCCACAAGACTGGAAAAGGTCAGTTCTCATTCCAATCCCAAGGAAAGGCAATGCTAAAGAATGCTCAAACTACTGCACAATTGCACTCATCTCACAGGCTAGTAAAGTAATGCTCAAAATTCTCCAAGCCAGGCTTCAGCAATACGTGAACCATGAATTTCAGGACTGATTTGAAGCTGATTTGAAATGTCCATTGCGTCGGTGATGCCATCCACCATCCCATTCTCTCTCATTCCCTTCTCCTTCTGCCTTCAATTTTTTCCAAATCAGGTTCTTTACAAAGGAGTCAGCTCTTCACATCTGGTGGCCAAAGTATTGGTGTTTCACCATGGCGTTCTGACCGTTTCAAAACTTCTTGGGAATTAGAACTATTAACCTAATCTGTCGGATCATAGACTTTCAAGGGACTTGTGATCTATGTTGTTCTGTGTCCTGTTACTTAGTTCTCAAACTTGGTTTGATAGTCAGGAAGGGCCTAGCCTCACTAGAAATCAAAACTTCGGAAGTTAGATGGAGCTCCAGTAGACATTTGTTGGCAAGTTATTGTCTCTGATTTTTAATATGCTGCCTTGGTTGGTCATAACTTTTCTTCTAAGGAGTAAGCATCTTTTCATTTCAAATCAGTTCAATTTAGTGCTGAATATTCATTGGAGTGACTGAAACTGAAGGTGAAACTCCAATACTTTGGCCACCTGATGCGAGTAAGTGACTCATTTGAAAAGACCCTGATGCTGGGAAAGATTGAAGGTAGGAGGAGAAGGGGACGACAGAAGATGAAATTGTTGAATGGCATCACTGACGAGATGGACATGAGTTTGAGTAAGCCCCTGGGAGTTGATGATGGACAGGGAAGCCTAGTATGCTGCAGGCCATGAGATCACAAATAGTCGGACTCAGCTGAGTGTCTGAACTGAACTGATAAGTACCACCTGTGTAGCAGAGGAAATTGTCCTCAATGCTCTGTGGTGAACTACATGACAAGGAAATTCATAAAGGAGGGGGTATATATATACATAAGCACAGCTGATTTACTTTTCTGTTACAGTAGAAAGTAACACATTGGAAAGCAACTACACATGTACCTACAGTAGGGTCAATTTATAGGAAGTTATTGATGAGGCAAAACTAAACTATAGAACTGAGAACAGGGTTTGCATGGAAGGGCACTGTGGGGAAGGGGTCCACATAGATTTTCTAGGATGGCAGGAAAAATAATATTGCTCTGATTATATATATATATAATATATGCCATCCACCATCCCATTTTCTCTCATTCCCTTCTCCTTCTGCCTTCAATTTTTTCCAAATCAGGTTCTTTACAAAGGAGTCAGCTCTTCACATCTGGTGGCCAAAGTATTGGTGTTTCACCATGGCGTTTTGACCGTTTCAAAACGGTCCCATATATAATATATATATGTCATTTCATAAATATTTCTGCAGTATAAATTCCAGACAGGGTCTTGCTAAGTGGCTCCATGCATTTGTAAGTTTATTAGATATTGTCAAATTGTTCTTCAGAAAGTTGCATCACTCTTCGTTTCACAACAGTGCATGAGCACTCATTTTCTAAAACCACATCCTCAATTTGGACGAAAAATTTTGTATCTTTCAACTTTCTCATTGAACTTTTGGCAATTTGCATAATGAGAAATCATATTCCATTGTTGTTTCAGCTTACATTTCTGTTATTACCAATTTGGTTCAACATTTCCTCCAATTTTTGGTAATTTTTCTTTTACTTTTTCTGGATAATTTGTATTTCTTTCTACCATTTGTTTACTTCATGTTTGTCTTCTGTTAGATTTTTCGGTGGTCCTAAGATGATGGAGGGATAGAAGGGGGAGAAAAATTTCTCCTCCACAAATTCATTGAAAGATCATTTGAATGCCAGCAAATACCACAAAACAACTTCTGAATGCTGGCAGAGAACACCAAGCACTCAGAAAGGCAGCCCATTGCCTTCAAAAGGAGGTAGGACAAAATATAAAGATAAAAAGAGAGACAAAAGAGATAGGGACAGAGATCCGTCCTACAGAGAGAGTCTTAAATCAGAAGTCTCCAAACACCAGGAGACCTTCTCACTAGCGGTTCTGTGGGGAGTTTTGGAATCTCAGAGGGCAACATAACCAGAAGGAAAAAAATAAAACCTACAGATTATGCCTCTAACTACAACTCCCAGAGGAGAAGTAGCCCAGATGCTTGTGTCTGCCACCAGCTGAACAGGGGCACGGGCTGCACTTCTTAGGGTAAAAACCAGGCCTGAATGCCCTGAGGGCAATCTGAGGGAGCTAACATGAGATAGCAACCCAAACCATGGGATAGCCAGAGAGGAAAAAAAAAAAAGAAGAGAGAGAACTTTCCCACAAAAAGCTCTAACCTAAGGCACTGCCGGACCCACTCACAGAACAAAGGACTGAGAGGAGAGCTAGCCAGCTGCGGACTGGCCCATCCCCCACCAGAGGCAGGGAGGCAAGTGGGTGCCAGCCAGAGCCAGAAGGAAAGGGGTAAACTCGGCCCCAGAGACGGCATCCCCTACCAAACTACGAGCAGGCTCTCAGTCACTAACAAAGTCTTCCTGGGATCTTGGACTGTTGACATACATCAGTTGACATACGTAGCCAGAGATCAGCTCCCTAGAAGAGACACATGGCCCACCTGAGATGTAGCTTCACACCCAGGAAACCTAGTGGCTGGGCCCTGGGATGTGATAAGATGCACCACAGCTAGGGAGTGTGCGTTTGCCAAGCACCTGGTCACCTGAGCTGCTCGGACGTGGGAATGGCACAAAACGCGGGCACAAAATGCAGATCCAACTGAGTCTGTGATTTTGTGTAGTACCTGAGAACCTGAACCTGAACGGTGTAGAGCTGGGAAGTGCACGCAACCCAGCACCTACCCCAGAAATTTCCCTGGCAGAGCAACCTGGGACCTAAGAAGTATAGGCCCAGAAACCACACATGCCGTGAACAGGGGCAAAGCCAGTGTGACCGAGGCACTGCAAGGACTCCCTACACCTGCCAGTGATATTTGTTTGCAGTGTTTCTCATTCCCCGCAGCACAATTGAATAAGTGAGCCTAAATAAATGACCACTTTCGCCCCCTTGTATCAGAGCGGAAGTTAGATACTGAAGAGACTTGCAAATAGAGGAAGCCAAAATAAACCAAGAAGAGGAAACAGCCTTGGAAGTGACAGGTGCAACAGATTAAAACCCTGTAGTTAATATGACTACATAGGAAGGGACCTAAAGACTTTGAGAAGAAGTATAAGGTGGAACAAGTAACTATCTGAAACTGAACTGACCACACACTGCTATCAACAGCTTCATAGAAATTCCTAGATATATTTTACTATTATCATTTTTTAATTTCTTTTTCATTTTGTATTAATCCCTTAATTTTCATTTTTAAAACCTATTACTACCTTGAATTAAAAAAGACCCTATTTTTAAAGCAAATTTCATATTTTTAAACATAACTTTTGCGATTATGTTTGCTTTTTTAATATTGTATTTTTGAGAGTCTAACCTCTACCCTAGATTTTTAATCTTTGCCTTTTGGTAATTGTTATCAATTTTGTACCTTTAAGAATCCAATCTTCAGTACCCATTTTTACTTAGAAGTATGATTACTGGCTTGATAACTCTCTCCCCTTGTGACTCTCCTTTCTCTCCCCCAGGCCACCTGTGTCTCCTCACTCCCGCTTCTCTTCTCTACTTAACTCTGTAAATCTCTTTGGGTGTTCCAGACTGTGGAGAAAACTTAGGGAACTGATCACAGGCTAGATTGTTCTCTTTTGACTCCCCCTCCTCTCCTCCTGGTCACCTCTATCTCCTGCCTCCCTCTTCTCTTCTCAGTGGAACTCCATGAGCCTCTCTGAGTGTTCCAGACTGTGGAGAGAAAATAGGGAATTGATTACTGGCTAGACTGCCCTCTCACCTTTTGATTTCCCCTATTCTTCTCCTGGTCACCTTGATCTCCCTCCTCCCTCTTATTTTCTTAATGTAACTCTGTGAACCTCTCTGGGTGTCTCTCACTGTGGAGAATCTTTTCACCATTAACCTAGATGTTTTGTCATCAGTGCTGTATGGATGGAGAAGTCTTGAGGCTACTACAAGAATAAGACTGAATGCCAGAGGCAGGAGGCCTAAATCCAAAACTGGAGATCACCAGAAATCTCCTGACTCCAGGGACCACTAATTGACAAAAGTTCATCTAAAAGCCTCCATACCTCAAGCTCCACCCAAGAGCCAAGTTTCAAAACAAGACATACCAAGCTAATTCTCCAACAAAGCAGGAACATAACCCCAAGGACAAAAATACAGGAGACCAAAAGTCGCACCAAACCTTGAAACTCACTACTGGACACTTCACTGCACTCCAGAGAAAAAACGCTCAGCTCCACCCACCAGAACACTGATTCAAGTTTCCCTAAACAGGAAACCTTGACAAGCCAATTGTCCAACCTCAACCACATGGAGGAACCCCACAATAAAGAGGAACCACAAATTTCCAGCACACAGAAAGGCCACCCCAAACACAGCAACCTAAACAAGACAAAAAGGCAGAGAAATATTCAGCAGGTAAAGGAACATGATAAAAGCCCACCAAACCAAACAAAAGAGGAAGAGAGAGAGAGTCTAACTGAAAAAGAATTCAAAATAATGATAGTAAAAATGTTCCAAAATGTTGAAAACAGAAGATGGCAGAGGAATAGGATGGAGAGACCACTCTCTTACCCACAAATTTATTTAAAGTTCATCTGAACGCTGAGCAAACGTCACAAAACAACTTCTGAATGCTGGCGGAGGACATCAGGCATCCAGAAAAACAGTGCATTATCTTCGAAAGGGGGTAGGAGAAAATATAAAAGATAAAAAGAGAGACAAAAGAGTTAGGGACAGAGACCCATCCCAGGGAGGTAGTCGTAAAAGAGTAGAAGTTTCCAAACACCAGGAAACCCTCTCACCAGCGGGTTTTGGGGAAGATTGCGAATCTCAGAGCACAACATAACTGGGAGAAAAAATAAATAAAACCCACAGATTACGTGCCTAAAGGCAACTCCCAGCAAAGAACCCCAGACGCTCGCATCCACCACCAGCAAGAGGGGGCTGAACGGAGAGGAGCAGGTGGCACTGCTTAGGGTAAGTACCGGGCCCAAATGCCCTGAGGGCAATCTGAGGGAGCTAACTTGAGATAGCAACCTAAACTGTGGGATAGCCAGAGAGAGAGAACTATCCCGCAAAAAGCCCAAATCTAAGACACTGCCGGCCTGCTCGCAGAACAAAGGACTGAGCAATACCAGAGGAGAGCTAGCCGGCTGCGGACCGCCCTATCCCCCGTCGGACACAGCAGGTAGGCGGGGCCAGCCAGAGCCGGAAAGGGGCAAACTAGGCCCCAGAGAGGGCACCCCCTACCAAGCTGCAAACAGGCTTCCAGTTTCTAATCAAAGACTGACTGAGATCCCGTAGGGTCGACAGCCGCCAGGAGGGTCGCATCCAGAGACCATCTCCCCAGAACTGACACAAAGCACACAGGGGCCGGGCGTGCCTGTAAACCGAGGCGGGGACCAGGGATGTAGTAAGCCGCACCGCCCAAACAGGGGAGAGTGCGCTCGCCAAATTCCTGGCTACCTGAGCTGCTACGACCGGGGATCAGCACAAACCACGGCCCCAACTGAGTCTGCGCCTTTTTAGAGTACCCAGGAACCTGAACCTGAGCGGCTTAAATCTGGGAAGTGCATGCATCTTAGGGCCCACTCCCTGGCAGAGTAACCTGAAGCCTGAGGAGGGCAGACTGGGAAAGCACACACGCCATGAGTGGGGGCAAACACAGTTCGGCCGAGACACTACGAGCTCTCCACACACACACCACTGATATTGGTTTGCATTGATCTTCCCTCCCCACAGCATGACTGAACAAGCGAACCTAAAGAGACCACCTCCCCCCATTTGTGTCATGGCAGAAATTAGACACTGAAGAGACCTGCAAACAAAAGTCAAATAAACAGAGGGAAGTGCTTTGGAAGTGACAGGCCAACAGATTAAAATCCCTGTAGTTAACACCGACTGCATTGAAAGGGGCCTACAGATCTTGAAAAGTATAAGCAGGAACAAGGATCTATATGAAACTGAACTGACCCCACACTGCTCACAACAGCTCCAGAGAAAGTCCTGGATATATTTTTAATATTATCTTTTTTTTCTAATTAAAATTTTTTTTTCTTTAAGTCCTCTATTACAAATTTAGCTGTCATTTTTAAAACCCACTATTACCTTGCCAAAAAAAAAAAAGATCCTATTTGTAAAGCAAACTGCATACATATATCTTATACTTTTTGTGACTTTGTTTTCTTTTTCTCTTTTATATTGTATTTTTTTAAGAGTCTAACCTCTACTCTAGATTTTTAATCTTTGTTTTACATATTTGATATCAATTTTGTACATTTAAGAACCCAATCTGTAGTATCAATTTTTACTCAGGAGTGTGATTACTGGCTTGATTACTCTCTCCCCATACTGATGCTCTTTCTTCTCCCCCAGGGAACCTCTATATCCCACCGTCCTCCTCTTCTCAACCCAATTCTGTGAATCTCTGAGGGTGTCCTGGGCACTGGAGAACACTTTGGAAACAGAATACTGCCCAGATCTCTCTCTCCCCTCTTGATTCCTCCCTTTCTACTCACTCTCACCTCTATTAACTTCCTCCCCCATCTCTAAGTATCTCCGTGAACCTCTCTGAGGATTCCAGACTGTGGAGAGCACAAGGGAAGTGTTTACTGGCTAGACTACTCTCTCCACGTTTGAGTACCCCTCTTCTCCTCCTGGTCACCTCACCCACACCCCCGCTTCACCTCTCCATGTAACTCAGTGAACCTCTCTGGGTATCCCTCACTGTGGAGAATCTTTTCACCATTAACCTAAAAGTTTTATTATAGGTGCTGTATGGATGGAGTAGTCTTGAGGCTACAGCAAGAATAAGACTGAAAGCCAGAGGAAACATTAATTAACAAGAGATCATCCAATAACCTCCACATATACACTGAAACCAAGCTCCACCCAAGAGCCAATAAGTACCAGAGCAAGACATACCACGCAAATTCTCCAGCAACGCAGGAACATAGCCCTGAGCATCAATATACAGGCTGCCCAGAGGCACACCAAATCCATAGACATCTCAAAACTCAATACTGGACACTCCGTTGCACTCTAAAGAGAAGAAATCCAGCTCCACCCACCAGAACACCGACACAAGCTCCCCCAACCAGGAAACCTTGACAAGCCATCCATACAACCCCACCCACAATGAGGAACCTCCACAATAAAGAGGAACTTCAAACTACCAGAATACAGAAAGGCCACGCCTAACACAGCAATCTAAACAAGAAGAAAAAGCAGAGAAATACTCAGCAAGTAAAGGAAAATGAGAAATGCCCACCAAACCAAACAAAAGAGGGGGAGATAGGGAATCCATCTGAAAAAGAATTTAGAATAATGATAATAAAAATGATCCAAAATCTTGAAAATAAAATGGAGTTACAGATAAATAGCCTGGAGACAAGGATTGAGAAGATGCAAGAAATATTTATCAAGGACCTAGAAGAAATAAAAAGGAGTCAATATATAATGAATAATGAAATAAAGGAGATAAAAGACACGCTGGAGGGAACCAAGAGTAGAATAACAGAAGCAGAAGATAGGATAACTGAGGTAGAAGATAGAATGGTGGAAATAAATGAAGCAGAGAGGAAAAAGGAAAAAAGAATCAAAAGAAATGAAGAAAACCTCAGGGACCTCTGGAACAATATGAAACACCCCAACATTCGAATCATAGGAGTCCCAGAAGAAGAAGATGAAAGGAAAGGCCATGAAAAAATACTCGAGGAGATAGCAGTTGAAAATTTCCCTAAAATGGGGAAGGAAATAGTCACAGAAATCCAAGAAACCCAGAGAGTCCCTAACAGTATAAACCAAAGGCGAAACACTCCGAGACACATGTTAATCAAAGTAACAAAGATCAAACACAAAGAACAGATATTAAAAGCAGCAAGGGAAAAACAAAAAATAACACACAAGGGAATCCCCATAAGGATAACAGCTGATCTTTCAACAGAAACTCTTCAGGCTAGAAGGGAATGGCAGGACATACTTAAACTAATGAAAGATAATAATCTACAACTCAGATTACTGTACCCAGCAAGGATCTCATTCAGATATGAAGGAAAATTCAAAAGTTATAGACAAGCAAAAGCTGAGGGAATTCAGCACCACCAAACCAGCTCTCCAACAAATGCTAAAGGGTCTTCTCTAAACATGAAACACAGAAAGGATGTTTAAACCGAACTTGAAACAACAAAGTAATGGCAACGGGACCATACTTATCAATAATTACCTTAAATGTAAATGAGTTGAATGCCCAACCAAAAGACAAAGACTGACTGAATGGATAAAAAAAACAAGACCTTTATATATGCTGTCTACAAGAGATCCACCTCAAAACAAGGGACACATACAGACTGAAAGTGAAGGGGTGGAAAAATATATTTCATGCAAATGGAGACCAAAAGGAAACAGGAGTCACAATACTCATTTCAGATAAAATAGACTTTAAAATAAAAGCTGTGAAAAGAGACAAAGAAGGACACTACATAATGATCAAAGGATCAATCCAAGAAGAAGATATAACAATTATAAATATATATGTACCCAACATAGGAGCACCACAATCTGTAAGGCAAATACTAACAAGTATGAAAGGGGAAGTTAACAATAACACAATAATAGTGGGAGACTTTAATACTCCACTCACACATATGGGTAGATCAACTAAGCAGATAATTAACAAGGAAACAGAAACTTTAAATGATACAATAGACAAGTTAGATTTAATTGATATTTATGGGACACTCCACCCCAAAACAATCAGTTTCACCTTTTTCTCAAGTGCACAAGGAACTTTCTCCAGGATAGATCACATCCTGGGCCATAAATCTAGCCTTGGTAAATTCAGAAAAATTGAAATCATCCTAATCATCTTCTCTGACCACAATACAGTAAGATTACACCTCAATTACAGGGAAAAAAAACTATTAAAAATGCCAGCATATGGAGGCTAAACAATACGCTTCTGAATAACCAACAAATCACATAAGAAATCAAAGTATGCGTAGAAACGACTGAAAATGAAAATACATCAACCCAAAACCTATGAGACACTGTAAAATCAACGCTAAGGGGAAGGTTCATAGCAATACAGGAGTACCTCAAGAAACAAGAAAAAATCAAATAAATTACCTAACTCTACACCTAAAGCAACTAGGGAAGAAAGAAATGAAGAACCCCACGGTTAGTAGAAGGAAAGAAATCTTAAAAATTAGGGCAGAAATAAATGCAAAAGAAACAAAAGGGACTAGAGCAAAAATCAACAAAACTAAAAGCTGTTTTTTCGAGAAGATAAACAAAATTGACAAACCATTAGCCAGACTCATCAAGAAACAAAGGGAGAAGAATCAGGTCAACAAAATTAGAAATGCAAACGGAGAGATAAGAACAGACTACACAGAAATAGAAAGGATCATAAGAGACTACTACAAGAATATTGGAAATAAAAGCAAAAAATAAACAAATGGGACCTAATTAAAATTAAAAGCTTTTGCACAACAAAGGAAACTATAAGCAAGGTGAAAAGACAGCCTTCAGAATGGGAGAAAATAATAGGAAACGAAGCAACAGACAAACAATTAATCTCAAAAATATACAAGCAACTCCTGCAGCTGAATTCCAGAAAAATAAACGACCCAATCAAAAAATGGGCCAAAGAACTAAACAGACATTTCTCCAAAGAAGACATACAGATGGCTAACAAACACATGAAAAGATGCTCAACATCACTCATTATTAGAGAAATGCAAATCAAAACCACAATGAGGTACCATTACACACCAGTCAGAATGGCCGCTATCCAAAACTCTACAAGCAATAAATGCTGGAGAGGGTGTGGAGAAAAGGGAACCCTCTTACACTGTTGGTGGGAATGCAAACTAGTACAGCCACTATGGAGAACAGTGTGGAGATTCCTTAAAAAACTGGGAATAGAACTGCCATATGACCCAGCAATCCCACTGCTAGGCATATACACCGAGGAAACCAGAATTGAAAGAGATGCGTGTACCCCAATGTTCATCGCAGCACTGTGTTTACAATAGCCAGGACATGGAAGCAACCTAGATGTCCATCGGCAGACGAATGGATAAGGAAGCTGTGGTACATATACACAATGGAATATTACTCAGCCATTAAAAAGAATACATTTGAATCGGTTCTATTGAGATGGATGAAACTGGAGCCCATTATACAGAGTGAAGTGAGCCAGAAAGAAAAGCACCAATACAGTATACTAATGCATGTATATGGAATTTGAAAGATGGTAATGGTAACCCTATATGTGAGACAGAATAAGAGACACAGATGCATAGAACAGTCCTGTGGACTCTGAGGGAGAAGGTGAGGGTTGGACATTCTGGGACAATAACATTGAAACATGTATATTGTCATATGTGAAGCAGAACACCATTCCATGTTCTATGCATGGGACGGATGCTTAGGGATGGAGCGTTGGGATGACAGAGAGGGATGGGAGGGGGAGGGAGGTGGGAGGAGGGTTTGGGAGGGGGAGCACATGTGAATCCATGGCTGATTCATGTCGATGTATGGCAAAAACTACTACAATATTGTAAAGTAATTAGCCCCCAACTAAAATAAAGAAAAAAAAAAAAAAAAAAAAACCAAAAAAAAAAAAAAAAAAAAAGAGAGACTACTACCAACAGCTATATGCCAATAAAATGGACAACTTGGAAGAAATGGACAAATTCTTAGAAAAGTATAACTTTCCAAAACTGAACCAGGAAGTAATAGAAGATCTTAACAGACCCATCACAAGCACGGAAATCGAAACTGTAATCAGAAGTCTTCCAGCAAACAAAAGCCCAGGACCAGACGGCTTCACAGCTGAATTCTACCAATTTAGGGAAGAGCTAACACCTATCCTACTCAACCTCTTTCAGAAAATTGCAGAAGATGGTAAGCTTCCAAACTCATTCTATGAGGCCAACACCACCCTAATTCCTAAACCAGACAAAGATGCCACAAAAAAAGAAAACTACAGGCCAATATCACTGAAGAACATAGATGCAAAAATCCTTAATAAAATTCTAGCAAACAGAATCCAACATCATATTAAAAAGATCATACATCATGACCAAGTGGGCTTTACCCCAGGAATGCAAGTTTTCTTTAACATCCACAAATCAATCAATGTAATACACCACATTATCAAATTGAAAGATAATTATGATTATATGATTATCTCAATAGATGCAGAAAAAGCCTTTGACAAAATTCAAGATCCATTTATGATAAAAATCCTCCAGAAACCAGGAATATAAGGAACATACCTCAACATAATGAAAGCTATATATGACAAACCCACAGCAAACATTATCCTCAATGGTGAAAAATTGAAATCATTTCCCCTAGAGTCAGGAACAAAGCAAAGGTGCCCATTTTCACCACTAATATTCAACATACTTTTGGAAGTTTTGGCCACAGCAATCAGAGCTGAAAAAGAAACAAAAGCAATACAGATAGGAAAAGAAGAAGTAAAACTCTCAGTGTTTGAATATGAAAAGATCCTCTACATAGAAAACTGTAAAGATTCTATCAGAAAATTACTAGAGCTAATCAACGAATATAGTAAATTTGCAGGATATAAAATTAACACACAGAAATCTCTTGCATTCCTATACACTAATAATGAGAAAACAGAAAGAGAAATTAAGGAAACAATACCATTCACCATTGCAACAAAAAGAATAAAATACTTAAGAATATTTCTACCTAAAGAAACAAAAATATTATATATAGAAAACTATAAAACACTGATGAAATAAATCAAAGAGGACACAAACAGATGGAGAAATATACAGTGTTCATGGATCGGAAGAATTAATATAGTGAAAATGAGTATACTACCCAAAGCAATCTATCGATTCAATGCAATCCCTATCAAGCTACCATCAGTATTTTTCACAGAACTAGAACAAATAATTTCACAATTTTTATGGAAATATAAGAAACTTCGTATAGTCAAAGCAATCTTGAGAAAGAAGAATGGAACTGGAGGAATCAACCTGCCTGACTTCAGGCTCTATTACAAAGCCACAGTTATCAAGACAGTATGGTACTGGCACAAAGATAGAAATATAGATCAATGGAACAAAATAGAATGCCCAGAGATAAATCCACGCACCTATGGACACCTTATCTTCGACAAAGAAGACAAGAATATACAGTGGAGAAAAGACAATCTCTTTAATAAGTGGTGCTGGGAAAACTGGTCAACCACTTGTAAAAGAAGGAAACTAGAGCACTTTCTAACATGACACACAAAAATAAACTCAAAATGGATTAAAGATCTAAACGTAAGACCAGAAACTATAAAACTCCTAGAGGAAAACATAGGCAAAACACTCTCCGACATAAATCGCAGCAGGATCCTCCATGACACACCTCCCAGAATATTGGAAATAAAAGCAAAAATAAGCAAATGGGACCTAATTAAAATTAAAAGTTTTTGCACAACGAAGAAAACTATAAGCAAGATGAAAGGCAGCCTTCAGAATGGGAGAAAATAATAGCAAACGAAGCAACAAATAAATCTAAAAAATATAGAAGCAACTCCAGCAGCTGAATTCCAGAAAAATAAATGACCCAATCAAAAAATGGGCCAAAGAACTAAACAGACATTTCTCCAAAGATGACATACAGATGGCCAACAAACACATGAAAAGATGCTCAACATCACTCATTGTTAGAGAAATGCAAATCAAAACCACAATGAGGTACCATTTGATGCCAGTCAGAATGGCTGCTATCCAAAAGTCTACAAGAAATAAATGCTGGAGAGGGTGTGGAGAAAAGGGAACCCTCTTACACTGTTGGTGGGAATGCAAACTAGTACAGTCACTATGGAGAACAGTGTGGAAATTCCTCTAAAAGCTGGGAATACAACTGCCATACGACCCAGCAATCCCACTGCTGTGCATACACACAGAGGAAACCAGAATTCAAAGAGACACGTGTACCCCAATGTTTATTGCAGCACTGTTTACAATAACCAGGACATGGAAGCAACCTAGATGTTCATCAGCAGACGAATGGATAATGAAGCAGTGGTACATATACATAATGGAATATTACTCAGACATTAAAAAGAATACATTTGAATCAGTTCTATTGAGATGGATGAAACTGGAGCCCATTATACAGAGTGAAGTAAGCCAGAAAGAAAAACACCAATACAGTGTGCTAATGCATATATATGGAATTTGAAAGATGGTAACGATAACCCTATGTGAGACAGAATAAGACACATAGATGCATAGAACAGTCTTATGGACTCTGAGGGAGAAGGTGAGGGTGGGACGTTCTGAAAGAATAACATTGAAACATACATATTATCATATGTGAAACATAACACCATTCCAGGTTCGATGCATGAGACAAATGCCCAGGGTTGGGACAATGGGATGACCCAGAGGGATGGCATGGGGAGGGAGGTGGGAGGGGGGTTCAGGATGGGGAACACATGTAAATCCATGGCTGATTCATGTCAATAGGGAAAACCACTAGTCCATTCAGGTATGACCTAGATCAAACCCCTTATGAGTATACAGTGGAAGTGACAAACAGATTTAAGGGACTAGACCTGATAGACAGAGTGCCTGATGAACTACGGACAGACGTTTGTGATATTGTACAGGAGACAGGGATCAAGAAAATCCCCATGGAAAATAAATGCAAAAAGGCAAAATGGCTGTCTGAGGTTGCCTTACAGATAGCTGGGAATAGAAGAGAAGCGAAAAGCGAAGGAGAAAAGGAGAGATATTCCAATCTGAATGCAGAGTTCCAAAAAATAGCAAGGAGAGATACGAAAGCCTTCCTCAGCCATCAGTGCAAAGAAATAGAGGAAAACAACAGATTGGGAAAGACTAGAGATCTCTTCAAGAAAATTAGAGATACCAAAGGAACATTTCACGCAAAGATAGGCTCCATAAAGGACAGAAATGGTATGGACCTAACAGAAGCAGAAGATAATAAGAAGAGGTGGTGAGAATACACAGAAGCATACACAAAAGATCTTCACGACCCAGATAATCACGATGGTGTGATCACTAACCTAGAGCCAGACATCCTGGAATATGAAGTCAAGTGGGCCTTAGAAAGCATCACTACGAACAAAGCTAGTGGAGGTGATGGAATTCCAGTTGAGCTATTTCAAATCCTCAAAGATGATGCTGTGAAAGTGCTGCATTCGATATGCCAGCAAATTTGGAAAACTCAGCAGTGGCCACAGGACTGGAAAAGGTCAGTTTTCATTCCAATCCCAAAGAAAGGCAATGCCAAATAATGCTCAAACTACTGCAAAATTGCACTCATCTCACATGCTAGTAAAGTAATGCTCAAAATTCTCCAAGCCAGGCTTCAGCAATACATGAACTGTGAACTTCCAGATGTTCAAGCTGGTTTTAGAAAAGGCAGAGGAACCAGAAATCAAGTTGCCAATATCTGCTGGATCATCAAAAAAGAAAGAGAGTTCCAGAAAAACATCTATTTCTGCTTTATTGACTATACCAAATCCTTTGGTTGTTTGCATCACAATAAACTGCGGAAAATTCTGAAAGAGATCGGAATACCAGACCATCTGACATGTCTCTTGATAAACCTGTATGCAGATCAGGAAGCAGCAGTTAGAACTGGACATGGAACAACAGACTTGTTCCAAATAGGAAAATGAATATGTCAAGGCTGTCTATTGTCACCCTGGTTATTTAACTTATGTGCACAGTACATCATTAGAAACGCTGGGCTGGAATAAACACAAGCTGGAATCAAGATTGCCGGGAGAAATATCAATAACCTCAGATATGCAGATGACACCACCCTTATGGCAGAATGTGAAGAAGAACTAAAGAGCCTCTTGATGAAGGTGAAAGAGGAGATTGAAAAAAGTTGGCTTAAAGCTCAACATTCAGAAAACTAAGATCATGGCATCTGGTCCCATCACTTCATGGGAAATAGATGGGGAAACAGTGGAAACAGTGTCAGACTTTATTTCGGGGGGCTCCAGAATTACTGCTGATGGTGATTGCAGCCGTGAAATTAAAAGATGCTTACTCCTTGGAAGGAAGGTTATGGCCAACCTAGATAGCATATTGAAAAGCAGAGACACTGCTTTGCCAACAAAAGTCTGTCTAGTCAAGGCTATGGTTTTTCCAGTGGTCATGTATGGATGTGAGAGTTAGACGGTGAAGAAGGCTGAGTGCCGAAGAATTGATGCTTTTGAACTGTTGTGTTGGAGAAGACTCTTGAGAGTCCCTTGGACTGCAAGGAGATCCAATCAATCCATCCTAAAAGAGATCAATCCTGGGTGTTCATTGGAAGGTCTGATGTTGAAGCTGAAACTCCAATACTTTCGCCACCTCATGCGAAGTGTTGACTCATTGGAAAAGACCCTAATACTGGGTAGGATTGGGGGCGGGAGGAGAAGGGGACAACAGAGGATGAGATGGTTGGATGGCATCACTGACTCGATGGACATGAGTTTGTGTAGACTCCGGGAGTTAGTGATGGACAGAGAGGCCTGGCGTACTGCAATTCATGGGGTCACAAAGAGTCTGACACGACTGAGCGACTGAACTGAGCTGAACTGAAGTGATGGCTAAAATCCTACAATATTGTAAAGTAATTAGCCCCCTACTAAAAAAATAAATTTATTTTTTTTAAAAAAGTATGAAACTAGAACACTTTCTAACACCATACACAAAAATAAATTTAAAATGGATTAAAGATCTGAAAGTAAGACCAGAAACTATGAAACTCCTAGCATAAAACATAGGCAAAACACTCTGCAACATAAACCACAGCAGGATATTCTATGACCCACCTCCCAGTGTAATGGAAATAAAACAAAAATAAACAAGTGAGACCTAATTATAATTAAAAGCTTCTGAACAATGAAAGAAACTGTAAGCAAGGGAAAAGACAGCCTTCAGAATGGGATAAAATTATAGAACTTGAAGCAAATGACAAGTAATCTCAAAAATACATAAGCAGCTCATGTGGCTCAATACCAGAAAAATAAATGACCCAATAAAAAAAATGGGCCAAAGAACTAAACAGACATTTCTCCAAAGACGACATACAGGTGACTAACAAACACATGGAAAGATGCTCAGCATAACTCATTATCAGAGAAATGCAAATCAAAACCACAATGAGTTACCATTTCACGCCAGTCAGCATGGCTGCTATTAAAATGTCTAGAAACAATAGATGCTGGAGAGGGTGTGGAGAAAAGGGAACCCACTTGCACTGTAGGTGGGAATGCAAACTAGCATAGTCACTAAGGAGAACAGTGGGGAAGATTCCTTAAAAAAGTGGAAATAGAATTGCCATGGATCCAGCAGTCCCACTCCTGGGCATACACAATGAGGAAACCAGAATGCAAAGAGACACATGTACCTCAATATTCACCTCAGCACTGTTTACAATAGATAGGATATGGAAGCAACCTAAGTGTCCATCAGCAGAAGAATGGATAAGAAAGCTGTGGTACAAGCAGACAATAGAGTATTACTCAGGTATTAAGAAAAATCCATTTGAATGTGTTCTAATGAGGTGGATGAAAGTTGAGCCTATTATACAGAGTAAACTAATTCAAAAATAAAAACACCAATACAGTATGTTAGTGCATATATCTGGAATTTAGAAAGATGGTAATGATATCTCTATATGAGAGATAGCAAAAGAGACACAGAGATAAAGACTTTTGGATTCTGTAGAAGAAGGCGAAGCTGGGATTATTTGAGAGAATAGCATTGAAATATTTGAAATAGATTGCCAGTCCATGCTCAATGCATGAGACAGGGCACTCAGAGCCAGCACGCTGGGACGATCCAAAGGGATAGGATGTGGAAGGAGGTGGGAGGGCTGTTCAGGATGAGGAACACGTGAACACTCACAGACGATTCTTGTCAATGTATGACAAAAATCATTGCAATACTGTAATTAGCCTCCAATCAAAATGAATAAATTAGTTAATAAAAAAGTCTAGAGTAGAGGTTATATTCTCCAAATTACAATATTAAAAATGCAAAACAAAATCATTCACAAAAATTATTAGAAAATATATGAAATCTGTTATGAAATTAGGGTCTTTTTTTGCAAAATATAGAAGATTATAAATATGAAAATCAAAGGAGTCATAAATAACTTAAAACAAGGAAATTAAAAAGTTGATAATAGTAAAAATATATCTAGGAGTATCTCTGGAGATGTTGTGGGCAATGTGAGGTCTGTTCAGTTTCAGATAGCAACTTGTTCCAGCTTCTTCTCAAGGTCTATAAGCCCCGTCCAAAACAATCGATGTTAACTACAGGGTTTTCATCTGTTTCAGCTGTCACTCCCAGAGTGGTTCCCTCTTCTTTGTTTATTTTGGCTTCCTCTCTTTGTAAGTCTCTTCAGTGTCTAATTTCCACCCTGACAAAAGGGAGCGGAGGTGCTCACTTACTTAGGGTCACTTGTTCAGTTGTGTTATGGGGTGTAAGGAACACTGCAAATAAATATTGCTGGCCTGTGTGGGGGGAGTGCTCACAGTGTATGGACCACACTGTTTGCCCCAGCTCACTGCAGCATGTGCTTTCTGTGTCTATACTGCTCAGGTTCTAGGTTTTCCTGCAGGGGTACTGTCCAGCATGACCCTGCATTTTGTGCACTTCCCAGGTTTAACCTGCTCAGGTTCATGTTCTCAGGTACTCCACAAAGGCATAGACTTGGTTGATTGTGCATTTTGTGCCCTTCCCAGGTTCAAGCAGCTTAGGTGAGAGGTGTTTGGCGAGAGCACTGTCCCACATAGGCAGTGCATTCTAATCACCTCACAGGTCTGGGCCACTCCGTTTACCAGGTGTGCCACTAGAGCACCATCTCCAGTGTATTGTGTGTCTCCCCTGGGGAGCTGATCCCAGGCTGTGACCCTCCTGGCAAATATCAACCATCCAGTATCCCAGGAAGACATGATTAGCAACTGGGAGCCTGCTCACTTTGGTGGAGGATGCTTGTCTCTAGGGCTGAGATTGACCCTTTCCTTCCAGCTCTAGCTGTCACACACCTGCCACTCTGCCTGCGGTGGTGCGGAGGGGCCTGTAGGCAGCTAGCTAGCTCTCCTTTGGTATTCACTCAATCTTTTGTTCTCCTTTTGAAGAAAATGTGCTGCTGTACTGGATGCCTGGTGTCCTCCACCAACATTTGGAAATTGTTTTGTGGAAGTTGCTCAGCATTCAAATGATCTTTTGATAAATTTGTGGGGGAGAAAGTGGTATCCCCATCCTATTCCTCTGCCATCTTGGGACTGCCCCCATGCGTAATGGTTTGTATCCATTCAGCCAGTCTGTGTCTAGTTAGCTAAACTCTCCTTAGCTTAGCTCTCTGTTGCTATACTTAGCTTTGCTCTCCATAGCTGTCCTTAGTTTAGCTCTCTTTACCTCAACTCTCCTTAGGATAGCTCTCCTTAATTACTTCTCCTTAGAGTAGCTCTCCGTAGCTCTGCATAGCTTAGCTCTCCTTAGCTCAACTATCTTTATGTTAGCCCTACTCAGATCAGCTCTTCTCAGCTCAGCTTTCTTTAGCTCAGCCCTCCTGAGGATAGCTATCATTATCTTAGGTATCCTTAGCTTAGCTATCTGTAGTTCTCCTTGGCTTAGCTCTCCAGCTCAGCCCTCCTGAACTCAGTGCTCCTCAGCTCAGCTCTACACAGCTCTGTGTAGCTCAGCACTCCTTAAGATAGCTCTCCTTCATTTCTTCTCCATAGCTTAGCTCACCTTATCTCAGTTCCCCTAAGCTCAGCTCTCCTAGCTCTCCATAGCATAGCTCTCCTTAACTAGCTCAACTTAGCTCAGCGCTCCTTAGCTTAGCTGTCTGTAGTTTTCCTTAGCCCAGCACTTCTCAGCTCAATCCTCCTTAGATGAGCTCTTCATAGCTCTCCGTATCCCAGCTCTCTTTGGGCTTGCTATTAGGATTGATATTATTAGCTTGGCTCTTCTTAGCTTGGCTGAACATAGCTCTTCTTAGCTAAACTCTCCTTACCTCAGCCCTCCTTAGGATAGCTCCCCTGAATTACTTCTCCTTAGCTTAGCTCACCTTAGCACAACTCCCCTAAGCTGAGCCATCCTAGGTCTCCAAAGCATATCTCTCTTTAACTCTGCTCTCCTTAGCTTAGCCCTCCTCAGCTCAGCTCTCCTGAGCTCAGATCTCCTTATCTTAGCTATCCGTAGTTTTCCTTAGCTCAGCCCTCCATAGCTCTCCTTAGCTCAGCCTTCTTTAGGATAGCTGTCCTTAATTATTTCTACTTATCTTAGTACTCCATAGTTTAGCTCTTCTTAGCTCAACTATCCTTAGCTTAGCCATATTCAGCTAAGCTGTCCTCAGCTTGGCTTTCCTCACCTTAGCCCTCTTTAGGATAGCTATCATTAACTCAGCTATCCTTAACTTACCTTTTCTTACCTCAGCTCTCCTTCATTAACTTAGCACTCTTTAGCTTAGCTCCCCTGATCTCAGCCTTCCTCAGCTCAACTCTACATAGATTTCCATATTTCAGCCCTCCTTAGAAGATCTATGCTTTATTACTTCTCCTTAGCTTAGCTCATGTTACCTCAGCCCCCCTGAGCTCAGACCTCCGAGTTCTCCAAAGCATAGATCTCCTTAACTCAGCTCTGCTTAGCTTAGCCCTCCTCAGCTCAGGTCTCCTTAGCTCTCCTTAACTCAGCTCTCCTTTCATTAGCTTATCTCTCCCTAACTTAGCTGTCCATAGTTCTCCTTAGCTTATATCCCCTCAGCTCAGCCCTTCTCAACTCAGTGCTTCTGAGCTCAGCTCTACTTGGTTATACTTAACTCAGCGCTCCTTAGGATAGTTCTCCTTAATTACTTCTCCTTAGCTTCCCTCTCCATAACTTACTTCTCCTTAGCTCAACTTTCCTTAGCTTAACCCTTCTCAGCTCAATTCTCCTTAGCTCAGCACACTTTAGTTTCAGTTCAGTCACTCAGTCATGTCCGACTCTTTGCAACTCCATGAACCGCAGCACACCAGGCCTCCCTGTCCATCACCAACTCCTGTATCTTACCGAAACTCATGTCCATTGTGTTCGTGATGCCATCTAACCATCTCATCCTCTGTCATCTCCTTCTCCTCCTGCCTTCAATCTTTCCCAACATCAGGGTCTTTTCAAATGAGTCAGCTCTTAGCATCAGGTGGCCAAAGTATTGGAGTTTCAGCTTAACATCAGTCCTTCCAATGAACACCCAGGATTGATCTCCTTTAGGATGGACTGGATGGATCTCCTTGCAGTCCAAGGGACTCTCAAGAGTCTCCTCCAACACCAAATTTAAAAAGCATCAATTCTTTGGTGCTCAGCTTTCTTTATAGTCCAACTCTCACATCCATACATGACCACTGGCAAACCCGTAGCCTTGACTAAACTTAGGTTAGCTCTCTTTAATTAATTCTCCTTAGTTTAGCTCTCCTCAGATCAGCTTTCCTTAGCTCAGCCCTCCTTAGGATAGCTACTTTTAGCTCATCTCTCCTTAGCTTAGCTTTCCTTAACTCGACTCTCATCTTGTTACCTTAGCACTCCTTAGCTTAGCAGTCCATCATATAGTTAGCTTAGCTCCCCTAAACTCAGTGCTCCTCAGCTCAGCTCTACATAGTTATCCATAGCTCAGCACTCCTTAGGATAGTTCTCCTTCATTACTTTTACTTAGCTTAGCTAACCTTAACTCAGCTCCCATAAACTCAACTCTCCTAGCTCTCCAAAGGATAGCTCTTCTTGACTTATCTCTTTACCTGAGCCCTCTCTAGCTCAGCTATACTTACCTCAGCTCTCCTTAGCTTAGCTGTCTGTAGTTTTCCTTAGCTCAGCACTCCTCAGTTCAACACTCCTTAGTTCAGCTCTTCATAACTCTACTTACTTCAGCCTTCCTTAGGATATCTCTCCTTAATTACTTCTTATTCAAACTCTCTGTAACTCTCCATAGCTCACTTTCCTTATCTTAGATCTCCTTAGCTCAGCCCTCCTTAGGATAGCTCTCCTTAATTACATCCCTTAGCTTAACTCTCTGTAGCTCTCCATAGCTCAGGTCTCCTAAGCTCAACCCTCCTTAGGACAGCTATGATTAGCTTGGCTCTCCTTAGCTTTGCTTTCCTTAATACAGATCTCCTCTAGTTAGCTAAACTCTCCTTAGCTTAGCTCTCTGTTGCTATACTTAACTTTGCTCTCCATAGCTGTCCTTAATTTAGCTCTCATTAGCTCAACCCTCCTTAGGATAGCTCTCCTTAATTACTTCGCCTTAGATTAGCTCTCCGTAGCTCTGCATAGCTTAGCTCTCCTTAGCTCAACTATCTTTAGGTTAGCCCTACTCAAATCAGCTCTCCTCAGCTCAGCTTTCCTTAGCTCAGCCTTCCTGAGGATAGCTATCATTATCTTAGGTATCCTTAGCTTAGCTATCTGTAGTTCTCCTTAGCTTAGCTCTCCTGAGCTCAGTGCTTCTCAGCTCAGCTCTACATAGCTCTCTGTAGCTTAGCACTCCTTAAGGTAGCTCTCCTTCATTTCTTCTCCATAGCTTAGCTCACCTTATCTCAGTTCCCCTAAGCTCAGCTCTCCTAGCTCTCCAAAGCATAGCTCCTTTTAACTAGCTCTACTTAGCTCAGCCCTCCTTAGCTTAGCTGTCTGTAGTTTCCCTTAGCTCAGCACTTCTCAGCTCAATCCTCCTTAGATGAGCTCTTCATAGCTCTCCGTATCTAGGCTCTACTTGGGCTTGCTATTAGGATTGCTATTATTAGCTTGGCTTTCCTTAGCTTGGCTGTCCGTAGCTCTCCTTAGCTAAACTCCCCTTACCTCAGCCCTCCTTAGGATAGCCCTCCTTAATTACTTCTCCTTAGCTTAGATCACCTTAGCTCAGCTCCGATAAGCTCAACCCTCCTAGGTCTCCAAAGCATAGCTCTCCTGAACTCAGCTCTCCTTAGGTTAGCCCTTCTTAGCTCAGCTTTCTTTTAGCTCTCCTTATCTCAGCTCTCCTTAGATTGGCTGTCCTTTGCTTAGCCCTCCTTAGAATAGCTATTACTAGCTTAGATCTCCTTAGCTTAGCTTTCCTTAACTCAGCTCTCCTCTCATTAGCTTATCTCCCTTTCTTAGCTGTGTGTAGTTCTCCTTAGCTTACATAACCTCAGTTCAACCCTCCTCAGCTCAGTGCTCTTCAGCTCAGCTCAACATATGTATCCTTATCTCAGCCCTACTTAGGATAGCTTTCCTTAATTCCTCCCCCTTGGCTTAGCTCTCCATAGTACTCCATAGCTTCCCTCTCCTTAGTTCCACTGTCCTTAGTTTAGTCCATTCAGCTCAGCTCCCCTCAGCTCAGCTTTTCTTAGCTCAGCCCTCCTTAAGATAGCTATCTTTAGCTTGGCTCTCCTTAGCTTCAGTTCAGTCACTCAGTCGTGTCCAACTGTTTGCGACCCCATGAATTACAGCACGCCAGGCCTCCCTGTCCATCACCAACTCCCAGAGTTTACCCAGATCCATGTCCATCTAGTCTTTGATGCCATCCAGCCATCTCATCCTCTGTCGTCCCCTTCTTCTCCTGCCCCTAGTCCTCTCCAGCATCAGGGTCTTTTCCAGTGAATCAACTCTTCACATCAGGAGGCCAAAGTATTGGAGTTTCAGCTTCAATATCAATCCTTCCAATGAACACCCAGGACTGATCTCCTTTAGGATGGACTGGTTGGATCTCCTTAGCTTAGCTTTCCTTATCTCAGCTCTCCTCTCCTTAGCTTACCTTTCCTTAGCTTAGCTGTCTGTATTTGTCCTAAGCTTAGCTCCCCTAAGCTCAGCCCTCCTCAGCTCATCTCAGCATAGCTCTTCTTAGCTCAGCCCCTTTTAGGATAGCTATCTTTAGCTTGGCTCTCCTTAGCTTTGCTTTCCTTAAAACAGCTCTCTTCTAGTCAGCTAAAGCTCTCCTTAGCTTAGCCCTCCTCAGCTCAGCTCTCCTGAGCTTGGCTTTCCTTAACTCATCCCTCCTTAGAATACCTATCATTAGCTCAGCTCTCCTTAGCTTAGCTTTCCTTAACTCGGCTCTCCTCTCCTTTGCAGAGGTCTGTTTAGCTTAGCTATCCATAGTCCCCCTTAGCTTAGCTCCTCTCAGCTAAGCCCTCCTCAGCTCAGCTCTACATAGATCTCCATAGCTCAGCCCTCTTAGGATAACTCTCCTTAATTACTTCTCCTTAGCTTAGCTCACCTTAGCTCAGATCCCATAAGCTCAGGCCTCCTAGATCTCCAAAGCATATCTCTCCTTAATTCAGCTCTCCTTAGCTTAGCCCTCCTCAGCTTAGCTCTCCTTAGCTTAGCCCTCCTTAGGATAGCTATCATTACTTCATCTCTCCTTAGGTTTGCACTCTTTAGTTCAGCTCTCTTTAGATCAGCCCTCTTTAGGAGAGCTATTGCTAGTTTAATTAGCTTTTCTTTTCTTAACTCAGCTCTCCTTTAGTTTGTTTAGCTCTCCTTAGCTTAGCTGTATGTAGTTTTTCTTAGCTCAGTGCTCCTTAACTCAATGCTGCTTAGCTCAGCTCTCCTTAGGATAGATAGCATTAGCTTCACTCTCTTTAGCTTAGCTGTCCCTAGTTCTCCTTAACTAAATTCTCCTTAACTCACCCCTCCTTAAGAGAGCTCTCCTTAACTACTTCTCCTTAGCTTAACTCTCCAGAGCTCTCCAGAGCTCAGGGCTCCTAAGCTCAGCCCTCCTTAGGAGAACTATCATTCTCTCGGCTCTCTTTAGTTTTGCTTTCCTTAACTCAGGTCTCCTCTAGTTAGCTTAGCTCTCCTTAGCTTAGCTCTCCATAGCTCTCCTTAGCTAACCTCCTCTTAGCTCAGCCCTCCTTAGGATAACTCTCCTTAATTCCTTCTCCTTAGCTTACCTCTCCATTGCTTAGCTCCTCTTAGCTCAACTGTCCTTAGCTTAGCCTACTTCCCCTCAGCTATTCTCAGTTCTGCTTTCCTTAGCTCAGCTCTCCTTAGGATGGCTATCATTAGCTTGGCTCTCCTTAGGTTAGGTTTCCTTAACTCAGCTCTCCTCTCTTTAGCTTACCTCTCCTTAGCTTAGCTGTCCATAATTTTCTTAGCTTAGCTCCCCTCAGCTCAGTGCTCCTCAACTCAGCTCTACTTAGCTATCCTTAGCTATCCTTATGTTTTAAAAACATATACAAAACACTCTCTGACATAAATTACAGCAGAATGCTCTATGATATACCTCTGAGCGTAATGGGAACAAAAACAGAACAAACAAACAAAAAAAGCTAATTAAGTGTAAATGTTTTACATTACGAAGGAAATTATAAGCAAGGTGAAATGACAGCCTTCATAATGGAAGAAAACAATAGCAAACGAAGCAACTGACAACAAATTAATCTCAAAAATATACAAGCAGCTCATACAGCTCAATTCCAGAAAAATAAACGACCCAATCAAAAAATGGGCCAAAGAATTAAGCAGACGTTTCTTCAAAGAAGACATACAGATGGTTAACAAACACATGAAAAGATGCTCAACATCACTTATTAACAGAGAAATGCAAATTGAAACGACTGGTACCATCACATACCAGTCAGAATGACTGCTATCAAAAAACCTACAAACAATAAACGCTGGATAGGGTGTGAAGAAATGGGAGCCCTCTTACACCGTTGGTAGGAATGAAAACTAATACAGCCACTATAGAGAAGAGAGTGGAGATTCCTTAAAAAACCTGGAAATAGAACTCCCATATGACCCAGCAATCCCACTGCTCGGTGTACACGCCAAGGAAACCATAATTGAAAGAGATACGTGTACCCCAATGTTCATCAAATCACTGTTTACAATAGTTAGGATATGGAAGCAATCTAGACGTCCATCAGCAGAAGAATGGATAAGAAAGCTCTGGTACATATCCACAGTGGAATATTACTCAGGCATTAAAAATAATGCATTTGTATCAGTTCTAATGAGGTGGATGAAACTGGAGCTTATTGTACAGAGTGAAGTAAGTCATAAATAAAAACACCAATATAGTGTATTAATGCATATATATGGAATTTAGAACGGTGGTAACAATAACTCTATACATGAGACAGCGAAAGAGACACGCATGTAAAGAATAGATTTTTAGACTCTATAGGAGAAGTTGAGGGTGTGATGATTTGAGAGAATAAAATTGAAATATGTATATTACCATATGTGAAATAGATTGCCAGTCCAGGTTTGATCCATGAGACAGGGTGCTCAGGGCCAGTGCACTGGGATGACTCTGAGGGATGGGATGAGTAGGGAGATAGGAGCAGGGTTTAGAATGGGGGACACATGTAAACCCGTGGCTAATTCATGTCAATGTATGGCAAAAACCACTACAATTTTGTAAACTAATTAATCATCAATTAAAATAAATAAATTTATATTTTAAAAAATAATAAAATTTCAAAAGAAATATAGTGTAAAGAGTGGAAATATTTGTCTTGTTCCTGATATTAAAATACTTTTAGTTTTTTCACCATTGATAATAATGGCTGTTTATGTTTGTTATATATGGCCTTTATTTTGTTGAGGTATGTTCTCTCTATACCCACTATCTGGAAAGTTTTTATCATAAATGGATGTGGAATTTTCTTGAAGGCTTTTCTGCATCTATAGAGATGATCAGATGTGTTTCATTTGTCAATTCGTTAATATTGTGTGTCACATTGAAAGTCCCTGCATTCCTTTAATGAATCCTAGTTGATCATTGCGTATGATCTTTTTAATGTATTGTTGGATTCTGTTTTCTAGCATTTTGTTGAGGATTTTTATGTCTTATGTTTATCTATGGCAGGAGTGTGTAACTTTTTTGTGATATTTGTCTAGATTTGGTATCAGGGTGATGGTACGAGTTTGGGAATCTTCCTCTCTTTGCAGCTTCTTGGAAGAGTTTGAGAATGATAGATGTTAGTTATTCTCTAAATGCTTTATTAAAGTATCTGTGAAGCCATCTGGTTCTGAACATTTTTTGTTGGAAGACTGGTTTTTAAATGATATTCATTTCTTTTTGACTGTGCTGTGTCTTGTTGCTGCTCGAGTGGAGGCTAGTCTTCACTTCTCATTTCTTGACCTCTTATTGCATAACATGGCCTCTAGGCACACGGGATTCTGTAGTTGCAGCTCTCAGGCTCTATAACAAGGTCTCAGTAACAGTGGTGTATGGACTTAGTTGCACCACAGTGTCAGAATTATTATATTCTTGTTTTATTCTGTTTCATTATAGGTTATTATAAGATATTGAATGTATTTATATATGGTAGTGGGTAAACTCCGGGAGTTGTTGATGGACAGGGAGGCCTAGTGTCCTACAGTCCATGGAGTCATAAAGAGTTAAACACGACTGAGGGACTGAACTGAACTGAACAATATTTTCTTGATGACTATAGTTTTGTAGTAAAATCTGAAGCCAGTAAGGTTTATTTATCCAGCTTCATTCTTATTTCTCAAGACTGCTTTGGCTAATCAGGGTCGTTTGAGTTTCCATATGAATTGTGAAATATTTTGTTCTAGCGCTGTGAGAAATGCCATTGGTAATTTGATAGGAGTGACAGTGAATCTGCAGATGGCATTTGGTTGTATATTCATTTTCACAATATTAATTCTTCCTACTCGGGAAGATGGAATATCTCTCCACCTCTGTACATTGTCTTTGAATTCTTTCATCAGTGTCTTAAGGTTCTAATTGGAGAATAAAGCAATGGAAATATAAATAACAAATATATGAAGAGGAAAGGAAAGAAAGTAAAGAACGAAAGAATAGATATGCAAAGTTAAGCAGAGATAGATAAAGAAGATTTATATGCATTAAACATTAACTGCAAAGGGGAAATAATAGTAGGAGAAGCAAACAAAGGAAAAAATGTAGAAAATAATAACAGGTTTAAAAAGTTAAAACTTAAAATTAGAAAAAATTAAGAAAAAAAATGAAAGAAAACTCCACAGAACTGCTAAAGCCCAATGTAGAAACAGTGGTTTATAATTATTACTCAGCCATTAAAAAGAATACATTTGAATCAGTTCTATTGAGATGGATGAAACTGGAGCCCATTATGCAGAGTGAAGTAAGCCAGAAAGAAAAACACAAATACAGTATACTAATGCGTATATATGGAATTTGAAAGATGGTAATGATAACCCAATATGCGAGACAGAATAAGAGACACAGATGCATAGAACAGTCTTATGGACTCTGAGGGAGAAGTTGAGGGTGGGGAGTTCTGGGAGAATAGCATTGAAACATGCATATTATCATATGTGAAACAGAACACCATTCCAGGTTCAATGCATGAGACAAATGCTCAGGGCTGGGGCAATGGGATGACCCAGAGGGATGGGATGGGGAGGGAGATGGGAGGGGGGTTCAGGATGGAGAACACATGTAAACCCATGGCTGATTCATGTCAATGTATGGCAAAAACCACTACAATATTTTAAAGTAATTAGCCCCAAATAAAATAAATAAATTTATTTTAAAAAAGAATCAAAAAGAAAGAAAGAAAGAAACAGTGGTTTAAAGCAATAATTAAAAATGTAACTGACTAGAAAAGGAAGTACATAGCTCTGAAACATACAAAATGATGTTCAACCCAATAACAGAAATGCACAATTAAACTATAATAAGATTCCATTTTCTACTTATCAAACTGTGAAAGATCAAGTTTTATCACAACCTGTGTAGGCAAAAGTATGGAGAACCAAACACTCTTACATGCTGTTTGCCTGAGTGTAAACAGCTACAGCATCTATGGAGACAATTTGGTAATATCTATTAAAACTTGAAATGCTCTTATTTTCTAACCAGTCATGATACTTCTAGGAATTTACCCTGCAGATATACTTGCACATGTATGAAATGATATATGCACAAGATTTTTTCTGTAGTACTCTTTGTGACAATGGAAACAACTTAAGTGCCTCTCAATTAGTCAAATAAATTGATTATATTCTTAGAATACAAGAATACAGAATACAGAATACAAGAATTCTTAGAATACAATTCTTAGTTACAACAAATGTAACTGAGGGGGAAAAAAATTCAAAAGCTTCATTAGATTTCATAGGGTCAATAAAATTAACAAATACAACAGAGGGTGGAAAAAATTTTTAAAAATCCAAAAAAATTTACAGAGCAAGTCAAAACATAAGAATAATAGGTATTTATATTGAACCACTACTGTCAGAGTCCTTTACCACTCTGGGAGTCACAGTCCACCTCATCGCCCTAGGATACCCTCCAACATTGTGCTGATCTCTGGACCTGCTGTGGGAGCAGCTCAGATTCTAATCTGGTCCTACTCCTAAATGTTCTTGCCTCCAATGTCCACAGATATCAGAACTAGTGTATTTTATTTTGCGGGGGCTCTCAATGACCTTTTAAATATTCCATGGACACAGAGTCAACCTAGTTGATCATGTGGATTTAATCTGCAGCTTGTACAGATAATAGGAAGTTTGGGGTCTTCTTCCTTAGTCACAGTGCCCCTGGGTTTCAATTGTAGTTTAATTTCTATCTCTTCATGTGGTTCATCCAATGGGGTTTGCTCTTGAGGCTTCCCTGGAGGACTTGGTTTTGCCCCTGTGAGGGCCAGGTGTGAAGGTAATCCAGCTGGGTCACAAGGGTTCTGGTAACACCAGGTACTTAGGCATTTTGGTGACTAGGACAATAAGAAATATAATGTTCTAGAAGGATATGACAACCAGTATTGGCCAATACACTCCAGTATTCTTTCATGTAGAACACCCTGACCTGACAGAGAATCCTGGAAGGTCACAGTCTAAAGGGTAGAAAAGAGTAGGACACTACCGAAGAGAACCTGCATGCATAGATGCAAGAATTTTTGGCCTTTGGCAGCTCTGCCCCAGTGATAGTTGACCATGAAGGTGCCACAGCTGTTTCACTTGAGGGGACCCTGGCAGTGGCAAGTGTGCAGGGACTCAGTTTGCCTCTCCTGCAGGAGTTATGGCCCCAACAGAGTTTTTGTTCCAGCCTCTTGTAGCTGGGGATCAGAAGGCCTCTTTGTGTTGTCTTTCTCTGTAGCTCTGCCCATTCAGGCACTTACAGAACTCCCTTGTCTGGGGTCTTTCTCTGTTGTTCAGTGCATCAGGCACATAGAGGGGGCCCCCCAGACTGGGGTCCTACTCTGTACTGCAGCATATCGGGCACTTAAAGGGGATCTTGGGTGGAGTCCTACTCTGTAGTTTGGTGAGTCAGGCACTTGATGGGGCAGCCTCTCTATTGTTCAGCTGCAGATGCTGTTGTGTGGAGAAAGAGAGGTTATAGTGATGGCTTCATCCCCTGCACGTGGCTCATCAGTAATGCCTTGCTTCAATGGCTGCCTGGGTTATCTCCACAGGTATTTCACGCCACAACCTCCTAAACCATGCACCCTCAGTCCCTTTCTCCTCAGTCAGCAGCAGTTTTCGCCCTGAGATGTCTCCACAATCCCTATACTGCAGCAGCCACCTGCTGTGCTTTCTAGGGTACCTGCGTCCCTCTCTGGGGTGTGTATGGTTGTGGCAAATACTGTCTGATTCTCATTCCATTTAGGCTGCTGTAGAACAGCTGTTTCACTCTCAGCCTTAAATGTTTCTCCTCTGATCCAGACAGTTGCTCCCATGTGGGCATCAGACACCGACTTCTGTACTCTCACCCACCAAGGGCAGGTCCAGTTCTACTAACACTCCTGCTTGTCCCCCTAGTTTCTTCATCCTACTGAGTTTTATGTGGTTTTATATATTATTTTCCTCTGGTAAGGTTTTCCTTTCAGCTCTCAACTGGTGTTCTGCAAGCATTTCTGTATCTGATGGTGTATTCCTGAAGTACTCATAGAAACAGATGTACTCCACGTCAACCTACATCTCCACCATCTTGTTCATCTCAACTATTAGAAATAAGACTGCTATGAACATTCATGTGCAAATCTTTGGGTATTTTTTTTTTCATTTTTGTTGGTATAAACCCAGTAATGGGATTGCTGGGTCATATGGTAAACCAATGTGAAACTTTTAGGCAACTTCCACAGTGTTTTCCACTGGGTCTGTCCCATCTTGTATTCCCATAAGCAATGCATGAAAGTTCACATTTTTTCACATACGTATCACACTTGTTCTTGTATACTGTTGTATTAGAGCCACCATTTTGGTGTGCCATGTGCTTAGTTGCCATCTTTATACATTTATTTGGTGAATTTCCTGTGCAAACCTTTTGTGCTTTTTTTTTTCTTTTTTTGTATAGTTGCCTTTCACATAATTTGTCAGATGCTTAAATTTTTCATACTTCCACATTACTGTTATTATTTTTCATTTTAAATTATCTATCTTACTATATAGAAAAGCAACAAACTGTATTTTATATATCAACATATATATCGTAACTTTGCTTAAATTAACTTCTTAATTTTAGTTATTTTGTTGTTGCTATAGATTTCGTTGTCTATTCAAAATACATGTCACATAAATGGCAACCCCCTTTAGTACTCTTGCCTTGGAAATTCCATGGATGGAGGAGCCTAGTAGGCTACAGTCCATGGGGTCGCTAAGAGTCAGACATGACTGAGTGATTTCACTTTCTTTCTATAATTCCTTTTGGAGGAGGAAATGGCAAACCACTCCAGTGTTCTTGCCTGGAGAATCCCGTGGACTACAGTCTATGGGGTTGCAGAGTTGGACATGACTAACCAACTAACACACACACACACACACACACACATACACACAAAACAGTTTAATTCTTATTTTCCAAAGTGGATAACTTCTCAATCATCTTCTAATATGACTTCATTGAGACAAACCAATGGCAGGCGACCATATGTAGTCATGTGTGTCCCCTCTTATGCCCCCTCCTCCCCATCAGCTCTTTTCTTCTGCCAGCGTTGGTCACTCTGGAGCAAAAACAATTAAAGGATAACACTTCAGTATCTGGATGTAGCAAAATCTTTCTAATTTGTTTTATATCTTTCTTTGCTTTGATGACCTCCTCAAAGTCTCACCATCTTTCCCATAAAAAAAAAATCCACAGAATCTCTCAATAGAGATATATCGTGAATATTTGATTTTTAAGGTAACCTAAACAGATACCCATAATAATAATAATAATTCAATAATTATAATAATAATATAATAATAATAGTTCAATAATAATAATTCAATATTATGAGAGTGGACATATTTTTGCTGATTCTAATTTACAAGTAAAGCACTCAGTCTTCTACTATAAAGTGTGATGTTAGTAATACAGTTTATTACCCTCCTCAGGTTGAGGAAATTTTCTATTTATAGTTTGCTAAATCTTTTTATACAGTATGTGCTCAGTCGCTCGTTGTGTACAACTCTTCAGGACCCCATTAACTGTAAGCCCAACAGGCTCTCTGTGCATGGGGAATCTCCAGGCAAGAACACTGGAGTGGGTTGCCATGGTCTACTCCAGGGGATCTTCCAAAACCAGGAATAGATAATATATTTTATCAAATTATTTTTCAGCATTTATCGAGATGACCCTACTGTTTCATTTTCAGTTCTTTAGTAAGTTGAATTACACTGATGTATTTTCAAATGTTTAACAAATCCTGCATTATTTGGGAGACAAAAGTCAATAGATTATGCTATGCGAACATTGCATATATTGGTGTAGTCTGTACATTTTCTATTGCTACCTCTTCAAGTACATAATTTTCTCCTGCCTAAACTGCCATTTACTCTAACCACTGTTTTTGTCATCTGGCACTATAATTTCATATTTACCAGATGAAATTGGGTCAATTTTGTGATTTCCGTATCTTTAATGAATTGTACAACATACAAAACACAATAATTCCAAGTATTTTAATGTATCTACAATTTCTAAAATCTATGCCGCTTTTGGATCAGTTTGATTTCTCAACAGAATTTTAATATGATTTTTCTTACCTTAAATATATTTTTAATATGGCTAGTGTCTAGTTCCATATCCTTATTGTAAATTGGCTGCTCATGTCTTTTAAACATCTCTTAATAAAGTGAATGGCCAGTGCCTGCATTTTTCTTATAAACTGTTGGCTCATGTCTTATTCACATTTTTCTATCATGTTTTAGGTTCTTTGTTCTAAAACTTTTAAGAGTCATATTTTGTGTTTGTGTATGGTATGCTTTGTTCTGCTTCTTAAAATTTTAAGCAGTGTGATGCATCCTGGGTGAATAAACAACCAGTGGATGCCAGGAAGTGAGCACTTCACAAGAAACCCAGAAAGTCCTGTTAGGCCCACAAACTATCCCAAGGGGCACACCTCATGCTGTCTGACCCTGCTTGTCAATTAGAAATGCAAGGACTGAAGTGAAGCCCACAACTCATTCCCCTTTACACCAGAGCAACAATCTTGATGAGATATCTTGGGAACTAGATGGACAGGACATGATTACTTAGTGCTTTCTTCAAGATGTTGGAAGCTTGTGGTAGTTACTCAAGGAAATGGATTCCAGTATGCTCTCAACTTTGAGGAAAGCTCCAATGAAGGTGCCAAAAGGAAAATAAGATGAGAAAATAAATTTGTAAGGGCACATTTTGAGAAGACATTTGCACACGAGGCTCACATACCTTTGTGCAAATTCCACCCCTTCCTGGGAATACTAATCAGCCTCAGGTGGTCATTTCCTTCTTGGAATAACCCAGCACAATCTGAAGCAGGCATTTATCTGCTTCATCCTCATCTCCCTGTTAAAACCTTAGCCTGTGTAGTACAACTAGTGAGGTGAGCATGAGTCCTAGATTTGAAACAAGACAGCTCCAGTTGGAGCAAAAGCAAGTGTATTCAGTGTGGCTGAAAACAAGGGTTTTCAGAGGCTGAAAACAAGGGTTTTGGACTTGAAACTAGAAAACTGAGGAGATCTACGTGAACGCTGAGAAACGGAGGTGGAATGGAAACATTTTCTCATAGGTTTTCAAGAATTAAATGGTCTTCAAAGTACTTTAAAACCACCTTGTAGGAGGAAAGTGGCATAATTCTCATTTCCGCAGACACTTCAATACAGCCTAATTATCATGGACAGATTTTATGCAAGATATTAAAAGCTACATAATGGTGAAACATGAGAGAGAACAGAATGAAAACCAGAATAGTGTGGCTATGAGGCAAGGTTTGGAGGAGACACACTCTCCCTGCCATGTGACCCATCTCAGTTGACTTAGAGAGATGAGGATGGCAGGTGAATTTAGAGGGATCTTTGCAGGCATTAAAAATACCTCATTTTTCCCAGCAAATCATCTGATTTGCTCCCCATAACCCCGTAGAGGTGGGGCTTTGTGATGTCAAGTCTCACCAGTGGTCACCATTGTCAGGGAAAGTGACTTGCTGGCCTCATAATCATAAGAGTGTTTTCCCCTGGGAAGGGGCATATATAGGAGTTTCAGCGGCTCTGGAGCAGACCACGGGGAGTCTTCAAAATAAGTAAGATGATTTGGAAGTCACAAGGTTCTAGAGCAGTTATGAAAAAGCTGAATCTATATATCCAGTTGTAATAGATGAAGGCCTCCTATCAAGTGAGGTACAAAAGAAGTGTCAAGGTGACCTGAACCTACCCAAGCTCTTCTTGCCAATTGACTCCACCCTATAGGACAGCCTCCTCTGTCCTTGTGTGACACATACCCCTTCTCTGCCCACACCCCTTCTCCTTAAGCCACCGTTCCCATCTATATTCACCCTCTTTCCCAAACCAACACCATTCTGTACTCTCTTGTTTTCGTCAGGCGGCCAGGGTAACCATGAGGGTTACCCTGGTTCATAGCTCATATTGCTATGAACTTTCCCCTTAGGTTTATAGGTTTTAGGAATCGCATAGGTTTTGGTTTGTCGTGTTTTCAATTTTATTTATTTCTGCCCTAATTTATGTGATAAGCCATCAGATCCTGTCCCCCCCCCCCGGAAGATTTTTTATTGCACTTTCAATTTCCATGCCTTTGATGGGTCTGTTATGATTATCTATTTCTTCCTAGTTCAGTTTTGAAAAAGTTATACTTTTCTCAGAATTCGTCCATTTCTTCAAAGTTGTCGATCTTGTCATACAGCTGGTGATAGTAGTCTCTTATGATCCTTTGTATTTCTGTGTTGTCTATTGTGATTTCTCTACTTTCATTTCTAATTTTGTTGATATGATTATTCTCCCTTTCTTTCTTGATGAGTGTGTTTAATTGTTTGTCTATGTTCTTTATCTTCTCAAAGAAATATCTTTTAGTTTTGCTATTTTTTCCTATAGTGTTCTTTGTTTCTTTTTCATTAATTTCTGCCCTAATTTATGTGATTTCTTTCCTTCTACTAACGTTGGGGTTCTTTGCTTTTCATTCTAATTGCTTTAGGTATAAGGTTAGGTCATTTATTTGATTTTTCTCTTGTTTCTTGAGGTAAGCTCATATTGCTATGAACCTTCCCCTTAGGTTTATAGGTTTTAGGAATCCCATAGGTTTTGGTTTGTCATGTTTTCATTTTTATTTATTTCTGTGCATATTTTGATTTTTTAATTTCTTCTGTGATTTGTTGGTTACTCAAGTGCATGGTTTAACCTTCATATATTTGTAACTTTAATAGTTTCTTTTTTTCCCCTGTAGTGAAATCTAATCTTACTGCATTTGATCAGAAAAGATGCTTGAAATGATTTCGATTTTTTTTTTTAATTTATCAAGGCTAGATTTATGGCACAAGATATGATCTATCCTGGAAAATGTTCTGTGTGCACTTGAGAAAAACGTGAATTTCATTGTTTTGGGGTGAAATGTCCAGATATCAATTAGGTCTAACTGGTAGATTGGATCATTTAAAGTTTGTGTTTTTTTGCTAATTTTGTTTGGTTGATATATCCATAGGTGTGTGTTGGGTATTAATGTCACTATTATTGTGTTACAGTTAATTTCCCCTCTTATACTTGTGAGCATTTGCCTTACATATTGAGGTGTTCCTATGTTGGGTGTATATATGTCACTGTCTTTGTAGAATGGGACCTGGGGACTAGAGTTGACTAGAAGAGGGACGCAGGGGACCCAAGTCTCGAGTGAAACAAGGGTACTTTATTTGCAGAAAGGCATGCTTATATATCTTCAATAAAATGATTACTCAGCCTTTTAAAAAGAATGAAATTTCACCAGTTGCAACAAAATGGATAGTCCTTTAAGTAGAAGGTCACTGAAGAGAGTCCCTGAAAGGAGTCACTGAAGGGAATCCAAGCAGATGCCCTTTCCCATGATCTCAGTCCTGAGAGCTGCGTGCAGCTCTGCTCGTTCCTGTTTCCCAGGAACTGATAAGGAACAGAGAGTCCTTGAGAAACGGCACACAAAGGAAGAAAACATATTTGATCCCTTAAAGTTGAACATCCCCCGACAATCCCCCCCTTTTTAAATTTTTTTCATAATTGAGGGTGAATGTAGATACTTTTGTGAAAAAGGCCGTGACCAATTGAGTTTGTTTAGTTTGAACAATTTTACTTGAAAGGCATTGGTGTACTACAAGTATAATCACCAGGATATTTATCAGCATTATAATTTCAGGTCCAATACTATGTGTAATGTTTTGAAACCATCTTCGAGGGTCTAGCCCAGATAATTGATCAGCTAGCTGTTCAGCTAAGGTTTCCAAATTGTTGGAAGAGTATAGACTCTTAGAGGTTTCAAAGATTTCCTTTTGCAACAATTGTACATTTAGGAAGGATTATTATGTATATCTTGCAAATTAAATTTGATTTGTTTCCAGCTGTAAGCACTATGGTTGAACCGAACAGGAATAATACAAAATTGAGTAGAATTCCAATCACAATTTAATACTATTTTTTTTTTTTTGTAAATCTATAAATTGATCTCCAACCCATTGGGTGGCTGTTTTTAGTTCCTGAATTTTATCCTGATCTTTTTCATATATCTTAACCTGAGTGACCATATAGTATGAGCATCTTTAGTCCAATTTTGAATAAAGTTTTGTGTTTGAATTGAAGTTTGTAAAGCAATGTCTGTGAGAGCACCAGTGGTGCAAAGGCTACTAACCCCAAAATGCCAAGAATTAGCCATCCAATGAATTGCTTAAATTGTCAGAGTAATTTAGTGAATAACCGGGAGGCAAGTCCTGGCATGGAACCCTCTTCCCAGGGTTGTTGGGATCTACTGGCAACCACAGACTACGTAGAGATCAAAGAATCAAAAGGGAATAGTTTTTTTTAGAGAAATAGAGGAATTAAGATAAGTATACAATTTGCAATCTATACAAGTCACAGAATGTAAAGTCTTATTAAATTGTAAGTTTCCTTTGGCTATAACAAAAGGAAGGGGAACACAAGCTTATATAAAATATGAATGATTATAACAGAAGGAATAGTTACTATGATTATGACTGGTCTCTGTGAAATATCTAGTCCAAGTTCCAAGTTTTTCAGTACTCGCAGCAAATTTTTGTGATGTCCCATTGTTCAGGCCCAATTCACTTATCAAGGATGATTTGAGTGTGAGAAGGTGCCATTTCGCCATCAAGTCAGCCAAGGAGTCCTTTGTCATGGAAGTGTTTCATTGAACTGTCGGTAGTCTTCCATGCTGCTTGAGTGACATAATCACATATAGCATTGTTAATATCTTCTGAGTAGTTAGATAGCCATATATCAAGGGGTCCCTTATCGACTATGGTGTAATTGGCCACAAACATTAATTTCCCTGATTTAGCTTGCCATCTATCCCAATAAACAGGAGCATATTTAAAGTCCTGGTAAATAAACACCTTACATTCCAACTTTTGTCCTTTTCCTGGGTTTTGGTATTATTGACATGGTTTTCATAAAAGGACAGGGCAGTAAACAGTCCAAGCAATGTGCAGAAGTTCTTTTTTGGTGGCAGGACGAAAGTCCACGTTTGTTGATGAACATTAATACCTAATTCTACCGGGCCCATGCATAAAGGAAGGATTTCATAGCCTAGAGAAGTGTTACTCTTCCTTCTTTCTCAGGATGAGAGGGTTCCTCCAAGTTCCAAGGAGGAGGCATATGTACTGAGTCATTAGTGGATATGATCAGTCCTATGTTTGTCCATTTTATAACCTGCAATAAAGGGGGGGTTAGGTATATAAGCCCAATAAGTGTGATTAAATCAAGTCAGCCTGAAAGGGGTAAGCACAAGTAAGCAAAGCAAGCATAGCAACAAAAATATTTTTTCAGAACTTTGAGGCAGTCCCTGTTGAGAAACCAGATTTTCAGCTTGATTTAGCTGTCCCCAAGTAGGGAGATCATGAGGTCAGTGACGTTGAGTGTGGCGTTTTTTGGAAAATTTTAAAGCCATCATGGCTTGTACTGGAATTCCCTCCTCCTGGGGATTTCACCACTTCTTCTCTATCTTGGACGTCGGTGGCTCCTCTGAGGAGGATCTTCTGAAGAGGGAGCCAACTGACTTTATTGGATCTATCTGGAGAAATACAAGCATATCCCTTTCCCTGTAATATTAATGTTTCAGATTTCCATTGTTTAGTCAACCTGTCTTGATACCAAATGGGCAGAAGAAGGGAGGTATCCTTCAATGTCTTGAAGAGTTTTTTTTCTGCTGTTGTCAAAGTAATTCCTTACAGTAAGTCAAAAAAATAATAAATAAAACACACAAAGCTGTATTAACAATAGTTATAGGATTAAAGAATATATTGCATTGGAATCTAGTAAATTCTGCTCTGGATAAAAAAGCTAGAAGTGTTCCTGTGTATTCCCCTTTATTTATTTATTTTTATTTATTTATTTTTTTAATTTGTAGTTTCAGTGTGTGATATGTTCATTCAACTATGTCCTGTGCTTATGGATTATAAGGAATGTCTGTAATATGTTTAATAGAGAATGTATGTAAAATGTGTTTGAATTGCCTAGAAATTTAGGCAGGGCCATTGTTTTTATATAACTAAGTATTTCCATTATTGTAAAGCAAGTTAACAGATGGGTTATAACATGTTGTGTAGTTTCACCTCGGAGAACTATGGCCCATATAAAAGAAGAATTCGGATTGATTGAGACATGTAAGAAAGAAGAGAAAGAAAGTTTAGGAGAATGAGTTATATTTATTTGCCATAGTTTATTGGGTTGTAATCCTCCAGGCTTGATATTTTGTGCAATGGGTCGAAGATGTAGGGACCTACAAGTAGAGCAAATGTTAATTTTTTTTTTTAGCATGTTGGTATTGAATTTTCTAAATTTGATGTAATGAGCCAGTGTTATTTTTTACTAGGCCATGTTGCTCTTCAGGAGTAGCAAAAGAGACAAGTTTATCAGCTTGTTCATTGCCATGAGCCATAGGGCCAGGAAGACAAGAGTGTGCTTGAATATGAGTAATATAAATGGGGGAAGTGCAATTTTTAACAATAGACTGTAGTTAAAGGAAAAACTAGTTGAATAATAGACTGATTAGAATTTATGGTAGAAGTGTTTATATAGCATAATACAAACATTAAATATAAAGAATAAGAAACTATATTAATAGGGTAAGGATGTGGGTGAATACTCTGAACGAGAGTATATAATTTATTTTGTTGAGCAGAGTGACATTTAGTATAAAAAAGTTATATTTGAGAGACTGGAATGAGGCTTTAGCAGTTTTAGTTTCATATATATATATAAAAAAAATCAACTTGATGTATAGGTTGTGATGTGACAATGTGAGAGATAATAAATTCAGTATTTTTTTAAATAAATTTATTTATTTTAGTTGGGGGCTAATTACTTTACAATATTGTAGTGGTTTTTGCCATACATTGACATGAATCAGCCATGGGTTTACATGTGTTCCCCATCCTGAACCCCCCTCCCACCTCCCTCCCCATCCCATCCCTCTGGGTCATCCCATTGCCCCAGCCCTGAGCATTTGTCTCATGAATTGAACCTGGAATAGTGTCCTGTTTCACATATGATAATATACATGTTTCAATGCTATTGTCCCAGAACGTCCCACCCTCACCTTCTCCCTCAGAGTCCATAAGACTGTTCTATACATCTGTGTCTCTTATTCTGTCTCGCATATATTTTTGAAGAAATTTTTAAGTTTGTTAGAAGGATAAAGAAATGAAATTTCTCTAAAATATTTCAGAAAGGCTATATGGAAATTGGTAGAAGTTTGTAATGTGTTTTTGAATTGAGATTTATTAATAGGTACAACAATTTTATGAGGATCTGAGCCAATTAGAGTCTTAGCTATATTTTTTCCATTGATAATGATTACAGCGATCAAATCAAGATAGTGTGTAAGTGACCTTGTCCCTCTAAAATGGGTATAGATCTATTCTATCGGTTATTCTTGTTGGGTAAGTCCTATGGGAGAATGGAGAGAGGGGAGTATAAATAACTCTAGAGGCAAATCAAGTCTAATATGAGTAAGAATCTGTTTTTGTGATTTATTTTGTATTAAACAGAGTTCTCGTGTCTTTTGTGAAAGTGAACGAGAGCCATTTAAATCAGGATCTCTTTCTAAAGTGTTAAAGAAATTAGTCCATTGATAATTTGTAATGTCTAAAGAGGGTCTAATTCAATTTATAGCTCTAAAAGTTTTTGAAAATCATTTAAGGTTGATAATTTATTAACAAGCATCTATGTTAGTTGGGGAATAATATGTGGTCTATTAACAATAAATTTTAAGTAATGGTAAGATGTAGAGGTTTGAATCTTTTTAGAGGCAATGATTAATCTGGAATCTTGTAAGTATTGTTGAGCTATGTCAAACATCTGTTAAGTTTTTAAAATAGAAGGAGCTGCAAACAACATGTCATCTATGTAGTGAATAACAAGAAAGCCAGGATTTTTTTTAACAGGTTTAAGAGCTTTGGCTACATAATATTGACACATGGTGGGAGAATTTATCATTTTTTAAGGCAATACAGTCTATTGATATCATCTGTGAGGCCCAATATGATTAGGGTAAGGGAGACAGAAACCAAATTTCTCCTTGCTTTTTAGATAGTAAAGTTATAGTAAAAAAACAAAAGCAATCTTGTAAATCTATAGTAATAATATGTCAGTTTTAAGGAATAGTGGTAGGTGATGGAATTTTTTGTTGTAAGGTATCCATAGGTTTCATGGATGCAATAACATTTCAAAGGTCTGTTAAAAGATGCAATTTGTTATATTTCTTCTTTATCATAAAAATGGGAGAATTTCAAGGGGAACAAGATTTTTCAATATGTTTTCATTTCAAATTTTTCATCTATAAGTTTTGTAGTAGTCTCTAATTTATCTTTTGTAAGGGACCACTGCTCTATCTAAATAGGCTCGTAATTTTTTTCAAGTTATTTTAATAATTGTATTGTCTATGAAATGAGCAGTGGCCCCTAGGAAAGATGTGGAATATATATTTGAGTTTGTTATTGTGTAAGTGGATCTCTTCCTATTAAATTAAAGGGTGCATCTAACACATAAGGTTGTAATGTTGTAGGCTGACCTTCTGGTCCCTCACATGGATATATTTGGACATTTTGATAAACCTCTTGTATGTTGGTTTGAGAAACTCCTCAATTTTGTAAAAAATTATTTGTATAGGCCAATATTTGGGCCATAAATGTTTGGGGATAATGGTAATATTGGATCCAGTATCAAGAAGACCAGAAAATCTTTTGTCATTAATTTTGATATTTATATTTTGGTTGTGCATATTTAGATACTATTGATGTCCATAAGGTTGTTTTTGATTAGTATTGCCAAATCCATCTGTCCGTATATCATTAGAGGAGTTAATAGAAATGTAAGGTTAAAGAAGTAATTGGGCAATCTTTTTAAAATGGTTCTTATCCCTACAAACGAAACATCTTTCATTTTTGTTTTTAAACGTAACAGCCATTGCTTCAGCTAACATTTGCATTTTCTGAAATTTGATCTTAAGTTTTGATAAGTCTTTAAGTAATTAATAACACTTCTGGTCTCACAGATCGAAGAAATGGTTCTCTGACATTCCTGATTCATATTTTCATATGTAAGCTATTTTCTTTTCTTTTTTTTTTTAAATAAATTTATTTATTTTACTTGGGGGCTAATTACGTTACAATATTGTAGTAGTTATTGCCATACATTAACATGAATCAGCCATGGGTTTACATGTGTACACCAATGGTCATTGCAGCACTGTTTACAATAGCCAGGACATGGAAGCAACCTAGATGTCCATCAGCAGACGAATGGATAAGGAAGCTGTGGTACATATACACAATGGGATATTACTCAGCCATTAAAAAATACATTTTAATCGGTTCTATTGAGATGGATGAAACTGGAGCCCATTATACAGAGTGAAGTAAGCCAGAAAGAAAAACACAAATACAGTATACTAATGCATATATATGGAAATTGAAAAGTGATAATGATAACCTTATATGCGAGATAGAATAAGAGACACAGATGCATAGAATAGTCTTATGGACTCTGAGGGAGAAGGTGAGGGTGGGACGTTCTGGGACAGTAACATTGAAACATGTATATTATCATATGTGAAACAGAACAACATTCCATGTTCGATGCATGAGACAAATGCTCAGGGCTGGGGAACACATGTAAGCTATTTTCTAATTGTACTCTGGCCTCCTCTCTGACAACATTATGGGAGATAGCAACTCCCATTCTAGGTAAAAAATTAGCATAGTCTTCATTAGGTCCTTGTAATATCTTTGTGTAACTATCTTTAGGTTATCTTTGAGAAGTAATTTGATCCCAAGCTTCAAGGGAACCTTCTTTCAATTGTTCATGTAACAAAGGAGGACATTGTATCTGAGCCTGCACTGAGTTAAATTGCCCCATACAGGTTAACATTTTAAAAGTAATTTGGTTTGGGGAGTTCCAGGTGAAGCATTAGAATAGGCATGATCTCGGTCCATATCATGAAACCACATTATCTATTAAGATATTTTCCTGGTTTAAGAAGAGCTTTTATCAACATTTGCTAATCATAAGGAATAAATGCTTCAGTCATTTCAGTTCAGAAGCTCAGTCGTGTCCGACTATTTGAGACCCCATGAACTGCAGCACGCCAGGCCTCCCTGTCCATCACCAACTCCCTGAGCCCAACCAAACCCATGTCTGTCGAATCGATGATGCCATCCAGCCATCTCATCCTCTGTCATTCCCTTCTCCTCCTGCTCTCTATCTTTCCCTGCAGCAGGGTCTTTTCCAATGACCCTGATGCTCTTCGCATCAGGTGGCCTAAGTATTGGGGTTTCAGTTTCAACATCAGTCCGTCCAATGAACACCCAGGACTGATCTCATTTAGGATGGACTGGATGGATCTCCTTCCAGTCCAAGGGATTCTCAGAGTCTTCCCCAACACTACAGTTCAAAAGCATCAATTCTTCGGTGCTCAGCTTTCTTTATAGTCCAACTCTCACATCCATACATGATCACTGGAAAAAAACATAGCCTTGACTAGAAGGCTCTTTGTTGGCAAAGTAGTGTCTCTGCTTTTTAATATGCTGTCTAGGTTGGTCATAACCTTCCTTCCAAGGAGTAAGTGTATTTTAATTTCATGGCTTCAGTCACCATCTGCAGTGATTTTGGAGCCCAGAAAAATAAAGTCAGCCACTGTTTCAACTGTTTTCCCATCTATCTGCCATGAAGTGATGGGACCAGATGCCATGATCTTAGTTTCCTGAATGTTGAGCTTTAGGCCAACTTTTTACTCTCCACTTTCACTTTCATCAACAGGTTCTTTAGTTCTTCACTTTCTGCCACGAGGGTGGTGTCATCTGCATATCTGAGGTTATTGATATTTCTCCCAGCAATCTTGATTCTGGCTTGTGCTTCCTCCAGCCCAGTGTTTCTCATGATGTACACTGCATATAAGTTAAATACGCAGGGTGACAATATACAGCTTTGACATATTCCTTTTCCCATTTGGAACCAGTCTGTTGTTTCATGCCCAGTTCTAACTGTTGCTTCCTGACCTGCATACAGGTTTCTCAAGATGCAGGTCAGATGGTCTGGTATTCTCATCTCTTTAAGAATTTTCCACAGTTTATTGTGATCCACACAATCTAAGGCTTTGGCATAGTCAATAATGCAGAAATAGATGTGGGGTTTTTTTTGTACTCTCTTGCTTTTTCGATGATTCATTGGATGTTGGCAACTTGATCTCTGGTTCCTCTGCCTTTTCTAAAACCAGCTTGAATATCTGAAAGTTCATGGTTCACATATTGTTGAAGACTGGTTTGGATAATTTTAAGCATTACTTTACCAGCGTGTGAGATGAATGCAATTGTGTGGTAGTTTGTGCATTCTTTGGCATTGCCTTTCTTTGGGATTGGAATGAAAACTCACCATTTCCAGTCCTGTGGCCACTGCTGAGTTTTCCAGATTTGCTGGCATATTGAGTATAGCACTTTCCCAGCATCACGTTTCAGTATTTGAAATAGCTCAACTGGAATTCCATCACCTCCACTAACTTTGTTCGTAGGGATGCTTCCTAAGGCTCACTTGACTCCACATTTCAGGATGTCTGGTTCTAACAAAGTGATCACACCATCGTGATTGTCTGGGTCGTGAAGATCTTTTTTGTGCAATTCTCCTGTGTATTCTTGCCACCTCTTCTTAGTAGCTTCTGCTTCTGTTAGGTCCCTACCATCTCTGTCCTTTACTGAGCCCATCTTTGCACGAAATATTTCCTTGGTATCTCTAATTCTCTTGAAAAATTCTCTAGTCTTTCCCATTCTGTTGTTTTCCTCTATTTCCTTGCATTGATCACTGAGGAAGGCTTCTTATCTCTCCTTGCTATCCTTTGGATCTCTGCATTCCAGTGGGCATATCTTTGCCTTTCTCCTTTGCTATTTGCTTCCTGTGTTTTCACAGCTATTTGTAAGGCCTCCTCAGACAGTCATTTTGCTTTTTGCATTTATTTTTCTTGGGAATGATCTTGTTTCCTTTCTCCTGTACAATGTCACACATCTCCATCTACAGTTCATCAGGTATTCTGTCTATGAGATCTAGTCCTTTAAATCTATTTCTCACTTCTACTGTATAGTCATAGGGATTTGATTTAGGTCATACCTGAATGGTCTAGTGGTTTTCTCCATTTTCTTCAATTTCAGTCTGAATTTGGCAGTAAGGAGTTCATGATCTGATCCACAGTCAGCTCCCGGTCTTGTTTTTGCTAACTGTACAGAGCTTCTCCATCTTTGGCTGCGAAGAATATAATTAATCTCATTTCAGTGTTGGCCATCTGGTGATGTCCATGTGTAGAGTCTTCTCTTCTGTTGTTGGAAGAGGGTTTGCTATGACAAGTGCGTTCTCTTGGCAGAACTCTATTAGCCTTTGCCCTGCTTCATTCAGTACTTCAAGGCCAAATTTGCTTGTTATTCCAGGTGTTTCTTGACTTCATACTTTTGTATTCCAGTCCCCTATAATGAAAAGGTCATATTTTGGGGGGATTTAGTTCTAGAAGGTCTTGTAGGTCTTCATAGAACTCTTCAGCTTCTTCAGTGTTACTAGTCGGGGCATAGACTTGAATTACAGTTATACTGAATGGTTTGCCTTGGAAATGAACAGCGATCATTCTGTCTTTTTTGAGATTGCATCCAAGTACTGCATTTCAGACTCTGTTGTTGACTCTGATGGCTACCTCATTTCTTCTAAGGCATTCCTGCCCACAGTAGTAGATATAATGGTCATCTGAGTTGAATTCACCCATTCCAGTCCATCTTAGTTTACTGATTCCTGGAATGTTGATGTTCACTCTTGTCATCACCTGTTTGACCACTTACAATTTGCCCTGATTCATGGACCTGACATTCCAGGTTCCTATGCAATATTGTTCTTTACAGCATCAAATCTTGTTCTATCACCAGTCATATCCACAGCTGGGTGTTGTTTTTGCCTTGGCTCCATCCCTTCATTCTTTCTGTAGTTATTTCTTCACTGATCTCCAGTAACATATTGGCACCTAGTGACCTGGGGAATCCATCTTTCAGTGTCTTATCTTTTTGCCTTTTCATGCTGTTCATGGGGTTCTCAAGGCAAGAATACTGAAGTGGTTTACCATTCCCTTCTCCAGTGGACCACATTCTGTCAGACCTCTCCACCATGAGCTGTCCGTCTTGGACCCCACATGGCATGGCTTAGTTTTATTGAGTTAGACAAAGTTGTGGTCCCAAGGTCAGGGTTGGGGGCCTAGAGCATCTATCCCGCGCCCGAGGTCAGGGGCAACAGCCAAGAGGAGCTACGGGGAGTCAGAGGTAAGGGGCAGCACCTGTTCTTTGTTGGAGCAGCCGTGAAGACAGAACTCACGTCCAAGGTATGAGAAACCCAGATAAGTCAGTGGGCACTGAGAGAGGGGGTCAGGGGGCAGACAGGCTGAAACTACAGTTACGGACAACTAGGCAATCTTATCACATGGACCACAGCCTTGTCTAAGTCAATGAAAACATTTTCAGTAGAAGATGTCATATTGTTTAGAAATTCTTCAGTAAAAGGAGAATGAGGGCCAGACATAGTTACAGCCTTTTCCATTTGTTGCATGTGAGAAAAATCAATGTCTTCATATTGAGGTATTAGTAGTCTTTGAACATTAACATTTTTTAACACAGGAAAGGCAAAAAGATCATTGGCCAGAGAGACTCGAGATTGCAAACCCAGCAAATCATAAAGCCTTAACCTTGAAGGAGAATGAGGGGATCGTCTGTATTCATAAATATGAGTTGGTGTTAGGGGCTTATCATTGTCATAAAAAAACTGGAGAAAGCAATGACAACCGACTCCAGTACTCTTGCCTGGAAAATATCATGGATGGAGGAACTTGGTAGGCTGCAGTCCATGCGGTAGCTAGGAATCCGACATGACCGAGCTACTTCAATTTCGCTTTTCACTTTCATGCATTAGAGAAGAAAATGACAACCCACTCCATTGTTCTTGTATGGAGAATCCCGGGGGCGGGGAAGCCTGGTGAGCTGCCATCTATGGGGTCACACAGAGTCGGACACGACTGAAGTGACTTAGCAGCAGTAGCATTGTCACACACAAAAAATGTTGGCTTTGGTGTCAAGGAGAGCATCAGAAGAATCATCATCAGATTCATTTTGTCCTCAAACCGAGGGGTCCTTTGGTTTTGTGCCCATTACAAGAGGAGAAGGAGTGCTTGGGACAGCCAGAGTAGAGATGGTGGGAAAGTTTTGAAACATTTTATATTGCTCTAATTGGGCCTTTTGTAAAGCCTTATCATCTAATTTGTATTCATATAATGGACGTTCTGCTTGTTGAAGAATATCAGGGAGGCTAGAATTGCCTTGAAATGGCAAGATCATGGCTTTAATGAGGGCCCATAAGGGCCAGAAATCTATTGGAATGTTTTCTCCCCATCTTGCAGCTTGTTCAACTTTTTTGTTTTTTAACCTGGTTCCAAATTTTTAAATTGGAATTGCCTTCATCAGGGAACCAGGGAATATATTCAACCACTGTTTGGAGGCAAGCCTCTATCTGCTGACATGAAACTGAAAGTCCTTGAACCTTAAATAAATGATGAAGTAAAGTAGAAAAGTGGTGGGCCTTTCCAGCCATTTGTCCCATAACCCGTAACTTATTGTCCCGTAACTTATTGACCTCTGTAGGTCCTAACAGTCACTCCTCCACTTCCAAAGAACTTTCACCAGGTCACTGTTTGGGCAACACTAGTCACAGTCTTTGTAGACCGGGACCTGGGGACTGGAGTTGACAAGAAGAGGGACGAAGGAGACCCAAGTCTCGAGTGAAACAAGGGTACTTTATTTGCAGAAATGCATGCTTATATATCTTCAATAAAACAATTACACAGCCATTAAAAGAATAAAATTTCACCATTTGCAACACAATGGATAGTCCTTTAAGTAGACGGTCACTGAAGAGAGTCACTGAAGGGAGTCACTGAAGGGAATCCAAGTAGATGCCCTTTCCCATGATCTCAGTCCTGAGAACTGTCTGCAGCTCTGCTCGTTCCTGTTTTCCAGGAACTGATAAGGAAGAGAGAGTTCTTGAGAAATGGCACACAAAGGAAGAAAATATATTGGATCCCTTAAAACTGAATGTCCCCTGACAAATATATGTTTATAAATTTTGTATCTTCTTGAATAGATTCTTTGATGATTACATAGCCTCCTTCTTTGTATCATTTCATGGATATTATTTCAAAGTCAATTATCTGCTATGAGTATTGCTACTCCTGCATTATTTCGGTCTCCATTTTCATGAAATACCTTTTTACAGCCCTTCACTCATATTTTTAGATTTTTAAGGAGCTGACATACTGTTACCACAGTGGTGGTACCAATTTACATGCCCAACAACATTGAAAGAGGGTTCCTTTTTCTCCACTCTTTCCAGGAATAATTGTTTGTAGAATTTTTGTTGATAGCTATTCAGATTTGTGTGAAGTAATACCACACTTGTAGTTTTGATTTGCATTTCTCTAATAATTAGTGATGTTAAACCTGTTTTAATTTGCTTTTTATTATCTGCATGTTTTTCTTGGAGAAATTTGTATTTAGGTCGGCCTGTTTTTTGAGAGTTTTTTTTTTTTTTTTTTTTTGGTTGTTGTTTGTTTTTCTTTCTTTCTTTTTTTTTTTTGGTACTGGGCTACATAATCTGTTTGTGTGTTATGGAGGGTAATGCCTTGATAAGTAATGGGAACTCTTTGTAACACAGGGAACTCCCCTCAATGCTCTGTGGTGACCTAACTGGGAAAGAAATTCAGAAAAGAGTTATCCCTGATATACTTTGCTGTGCAGTAGATAGTAACATAACATTGTTAAGCAACTACATGTGTTCATGCTGTAGGTTTCATATACAGGGAGTTCTAGATGAGGAAAACATAATCTACACTAATAGAACTGAGAGCAAGGCTTGCATGGGGAAGGACAGTGTGGGGAAGGGTACCAAATAGATTTTCTAGAATTATGGGGAAAAAGAAAATTGAACTGAGCATCATATGTACAATCTTCATGAAATTGTAGAATTGTTACTGCAATATAAGTTCTAAACAGGGTATGTGAGACAGAATAAGAGACACAGATGCATAGAACAGTCCTGTGGACTCTGAGGGAGAAGATGAGGGTGGGACGTTCTGGGACAATAACATTGAATCATGTGTATTGTCATATGTGAAGCGGAACACCATTCCATGTTCTATGCATGGGACGGATGCTCAGGGATGGAGCGTTGGGATGACCCAGAGGGATGGGAAGGGGAGGGAGGTGGGAGGAGGGTTCGGGAGGGGGAGCACATGTGAACTCATGGCTGATTCATGTCAATGTATGGCAAAAACTACTACAATATTGTAAAGTAATTAGCCCCCAACTAAAATAAAAAAAAATAAACAGGGTCTTGCTAAATATTAGCTCCATGCATTTATAAATTTACTAGATAGTATAAAATTGTCCTTCAGAATGTTGCATCACACTATGCTTTCACAACACTGGTGGAACACTCATTTTCCAATCCCTCATCCTCATTTTGGAGGAAAAAAATGGTATCTTTCAACTTTCTCATTGATCTTTGGCAATTTGCATGGTGCAAAATTGCATTCCATTAGTATATTGGTTTACATTTATTTTATTACCAATTAGGTTCAAAATTCCCTCTTTTTTTTTTTTCCTTCTGAGTAATTTGTGTTTGTTTATTTCATGGCTGTCCTCTCTAGGGTTTTTCATCTTCTTTTCTTATTTTAACTTTTTATCTCTGCATAAATTAAGTAAATAAACATTATGCCAGCTATCTTCCAAATATTTTTCAATTGCCGTTTTATAATTCCTTGTTTATTGTTTATTTATCCATGCAAGGGTTTAACTACAAAATGTAGATTTTCTCTTTTTATCTTCTGGACAAAGTTGACTTAAATTAAGAAATGTAAATAACCAAGAAAACCACAGGAAACCTGAGATTGTAAGTTGAAAGAATTCCGTGGGGGCGGGACAACTCTCTCTGAGTTCATCTGTGTGCCTTTCCACATATACTTTTCCATAAACTATTTACTTTACCCTGATATATACATATGTGTGTGTGTGTATATATATATATATGTGTGTGTGTGTATATATATATATATATATATATAAGAAGTGAAATTGTTTAGTGCCATGATTGGCCAAGATGAAGCCAGGACAGAGCGGGGTGAGCGGGGCTACACTTAGGACTTCAAATAGGTGAGTCAGCCATGGACTTGGCTACCCCTGTAAAACCAAAAAGTACATATCTCTAGAGCTGTGATTGGGAGACTCCAAACCTCTATCCATTGATGAATCCATGTTACTCCTTGGTGAATTTTGTGATAAATTGCAGACATCAGTATGCATCTCCATAAGTTTTTTAGAAAGCCTGTCATTAAGTAGTGAGCTATGTTTGTTACTGCAGTTTTCTTTGATATATAAATTTACATACAATGAAATAAACTGAACTTTTTTTACCCCAGTCATGTTATTTTTTCAGTTCAAGTATACTTGATTTACAATGTTGCTTTAATTTTTACTTTATGACAAAGTGATTCAGTTATGCACACATATGTGTTATATGCATTGTGTGTGTTTATATACATTTATTTATTCAATCTTCTTTTTTTGTTTGTTTGTTTGTTTGTTTTTATGGCCACAATGTTTGGCATGTGACATTAGTTCCCTGACCAGGGGTTGAACTTGCCTCCGCTGCAGTGGAAGTGTGTAGTCTTAAACACTGGAGCTCCAGGGAAGTCCCCTATATATTATTTTACATTATGACTTATCATTGAATACTGACTATAGCTTTCTATGCTCTACAGTAGGAACTTGTCAACCCACTCCATATATTCTACTTTAAACCTCTTATTCCCAATCTCTTACTCCATCCCTCCCCCAATTCTCTCTGATGCGAAACCCTCAAATCTATTCTCTATGTCCATGAGTGTTTATTTTTTCATACATATGTCCATATTTATATCTTAGATTCCATATTTCAGCGATATCATTTGGTATTTGTCTTTCTCTGTCTAACTCACTTCACTTAGTATGATCATCTCTCAGTCCATGCATGTCATCTCAAATGGGCTTATTGTTGTAGCTGTACACATTTTTTTTATCCTTTTGACCATACACAGAAGTATTCATGGTTATTTAAGAAATATACTATTAAAAGTTGTTTATTATACCACGTTTGGTACAGAACATAATTTTTGAGGCTATATTAGAATTTTGTATGTGTATGCTAATAGGTTCAGTTCAATTGCTTAGTCATGTCTGAATCTTTACAACCCTATGGACTATAGCACTCCAGGCATCCCTGACCATCACCAACTCTGGGACCCTGCTCAAACTCAGATCCATAGAGTGGGTAATGCCATACGACCATCTCATCCTCTGTTGTCCACTTCTCCTCCTGCTTTCAATCTTTGCAGCACCAGGCCCTTTTTCAGTGTGTCAGTTCTTAGCATTCAGGTGGCCAAAATATTGACATTTCAGCTTCAGCATCAGTATTTCCAGTGAATATTCAGGACTGATTTACTTTAGGATTGACTGGTTTGAAATCCCTGCAGCCCAATGGACTCTCCAGAGTTTATGCGGGTATGAATAAATATTTACGGTGCTTCAGCTACCCTCTTGTGAAGAAATATAAGAATGCTTATGCATGTAATTTATAAATTTCAAATGTATTATCTCATAAGTGTGCATGAATAAATATACACTGTGCTTATTCTGCCCTCGAGAAATATAAAGATGTTTATGAATGTAATTTATAAAATCCAGATGTATTTTTTTACATGCTGTAAATGATACCGTATAACTTTATTAAAAATTAACACATACTCGTAACATAAAATGTAAAGTTGCCAGAAAAAAAATATAAAGAAAAAAATATCACCAATTATCTCATTTACAATTGTCTCAGAATTCTGAGTTCCTCGGATGGAGAGACATAAAGATGAGGGTACAGTAGTTCTTTTAGTATAAAATCATTTCTTCTGCTTTTTGAATGCTAATGTACAACTTGGTTCTGATTCATGATTCTGGCTTTGTTTACTTATCTTTAAGCCTTTACTTTTACAAATACCTAGCAATTTGACCCCCCTGTTTAGAGACCGTCAAGGTTTTTTTTTTTTTTTTTTCCTCTCTTTTAGCTGTCATTAAAGAATGTTGCATGTCGTGGCTTTGGTAAATAGTACTGCAATGAAAAATTGCGGTGCCCGTATCTTTGTGAACTAAGGTTTTCTCTGGGAAAATGCCCAGGAGTGAGTCATACGGTGATTATGTTTTTAGTTTTATAAGAAGATGCCATACAGTTCACCATAGAGGTGGTACCAACTTTCATGCCCACTGACAGTGTAAGAAGGTTCCATTTTCTCCACACCCTCTCCAAATTATTGTTTGTAGAATTTTTGATGATGACTATTCGGATTGGGGTAAAGAAACACCTCAATGTAGGTTTGATTTGCATTTCTGTAATAGCTAGTGATGGTGAGCATCTTTTCAATTGTTTGTTGGCCATCTGTATGTCTTCTTTGGAAAAAATGTGTATTTATGTCTGCCCATTTATTGACTGAGTTTTTTTGGGGGGTTTTTTGCTTGTTTGTTTGTTTTGTTTTTGATACTGGGCTACATGTGCTCTTTGTTCATTTTGGAAAACAATGACTTGATAACAATAAGAACCATCTGTGTAGCACAGGGAACTGTCCTCAATACTTTGTGGTGACCTACATGGGAAGGAAATTCAGAAAACGGGGGAACACGTACAGTTGATTTATTTTGCTGTACAGCAGAAAGTAAAGCAATGTTGTAAAGCAACTACATGTGTACATATTATATTCTCCATTTATAGAAAGTTCTATGTGAGGCAAAACTAATCTATACTGATAGATTACATGGAATAAGGACAGTGTGGGGAAGGGGCCCAAAGAAATTTTCTAGGATGATGGGGGAAATATATATATATAATCGGTGAAATTGCATAAATATTTCTGCAATGTAAATTTCAAACAGGATCTTGCTACGTGGCTCCATGCATTAATAACTTACTAGATATTGTCAAGTTGTCCTTCAGAAAGTTGCTTCACTTTATGGTTTCACAGCAATGCATGAACAGTCATTTTCCAATCCCTCATCCTCAACTGAGGAAAATTTGATATGTTTCAAATTTCTCATTGAACTTTTAGGAATTTGCATGGTGAGAATTCTTATTCCATTATCGTTTTGGTTTGAATTTACTTTATTACCAATTAGGTTCAACATTTCTTCTGCTTTTTGGTAGTTTTTCCTTTTTTTTTTCTTTTTCCTGGGTTATTTGTATTTCTTTGTATGCTTGCTTGCTTCACAATTCTGTTGTTTTTCAACTGCTTTTCATACTTTAACTTTGGTTTCTGCATAAATTAGGTAAATGAGCCCTTGGTCAGCTATCTTCCAAATATTTCTCAAATGTAATTTTATTATTTCTTTTTTATTGTTTATTCAGCCATACAGGAATTTTGCTTCAAATAAAGTTATGTAAATTTTCCCTTTTTAGCACAAACATCATGTAAAATAAGAAATTTAAATAATGGCCAAAAATTCTAGGAAGCTATAGGGTGTGGTTAAAAAATCAGGAGGGCAACTCTGTCTAAATTCACCTATGCACCTATGCACCTTTCCACCTTTTCATATGAAAAGTACGTGTGGAAAGGTGCATAGGTGAACTCAGAGAGAGTTGCCCTCCTCCCGATTCTTTTAACTACAGTCATGGGATCACAAGTTTAGGACACGACTTAGTGACTAAAGTTGTGTCCTAAACTTGTGATCCCGTGACTGCAGCCCACCAGGCTCCTCTGTCCATGGGATTTTCCAGGCAAGAATACTGGACTATATTGCCATCTCCTTCTCCAGGGTATCTTCCCAACCCAGGAGTTGAACCCTAGTCTCCTGCATTGCAGCTAGACTCTTTACTGATGGAGCTATGACGGAAGCCCAAAATCAGCTGTCCGTGTGTATGTTAGCAAAGAACTTGGTAAGTGGACAGGGCATGAAAAAGTAAAAACCATTGTATTTTGGGGTTTCCTTTGTGGCTCAGTGGTAAAGAAACCATCTTCAAATGCAAGAGACAGAAGTTAGATTCCTGGGGAGGGAAGATCCCCTGGAGAAGGGATTGGTAACCCACTCTAGTATTCTTGCCTTGGGTATCCCATGGACAGAGTAGCCTGGTAAGCTACAGTCTATAGGGTTGCAAAAGAATCACATATGACTGAGGGACTAAGCACAAAATATTTTAGGCTATTTCCTATGCATCTTTTTTCAGCTCATATTTTGAAAGTTGAAGTTATACTTCCTGTACATTTTGGTTCATTGTCCTTTACTCTGTACTTTCCTCATTATAAAAATTTCCAAACACTCAATAAGGTTGAATGTGTTTTCTAGATAATACACAAAGACATTCAACCTAGAATCTACTGTAACTATTTTGCAATACTTCTATTTTTATGTGTCTATCCATTTGTCCATCCCGTTATCCATCCATCAGCCCATCTTATTCCTTGGTGTATTTTGTGATAAATTGCAAACATCAGTAGCATCTCCATAAGTATTTCATCAAGACTTATATGAAGTAATTAGGTGTATTTGTTTACAGCCCTTTTCTTTGGATATAAATGTTACATTCAATGAAACATACTATTTTTTCCCTAGTCACATTATTGCTTTTTTTAATTGAATAATATAATATTGTGTTAATATCTGCTTTACAGCAAAGTGATTCTGTTATACACATATATGCATACATATATATATTTTTAGGTTTTTCTTTACTATTTTGGCTATGCTGCAGAGTATGTGGCATTAGTTCCCTAAACAGGGATTGAACCCACATCCCCTGAAGTTTAAGTGCACAGTCTTAACCACTAGACAAGCAGTGAAGTCCCATATATATTCTTTTTTATATTCCTTTCCCATATGGTTTATCAAGTATACTGAATGTACTTCTCTGTGCTCTACACTAGGACCTTGTTGTTTATACATTCCATATGTAATAGTTAACATCTGTTAACCCAAGCCTCCTATTCCTCCTACCCCTCAACCCCCTCCTTCATGGAAACCATAGGTCTGTTCTCTGTTTCCATGAGTCTGTTTCTGTTTTGTAGATATGTTCATTTGTGTCATACTTAGATTCCACATACAAGTGGTATTATCTGTATTTGTATTTCTCTGTCTGACTTATTTCACTTTGTATGATAATATCTCAGTCCATACATGTTGCTGCAAATGGCATCATTTCCATTTTTATGGCTGAGTACTATCCCATTTTATATATGTACCACTTCTTCTTTATCCATTCATCTGTCAATGGACATTTGGGATGTGTTTATACTTTGGCTATTGTGAATAGTGCTGCTATGGACATTGGAGTGCATGTATCTTTTGAGCACAGTTTTGTCTGGGTGTATGCCCAGGAATGAAATTTCTGGATCATATGATAATTCTAGTTTTACTTTTCTAAGGAACTTCATACTGTTTTTCATAGAGGCTGCACCAATTTATGTTCCCACCAACAGTGTAGGAGGGTTCTCTTTTATTCACATCCTCTCCAGCATTTGTTATTTGTAGACTTTTTGATGATGAACATTATGACTGGTGTGACACGATACCTCACTGTAGTTTGGTTTACATTTCTCTGGAAAGATACTTGCTATCCCTAATTATTAGAGAAATGTAAAATATATATATATATGTGTGTGTGTGTGTGTGTGTGTGTGTGTGTGTGTGTGTGTATATATATATATATATATATATATATGTGTATATATATATATATATATATATATATATATATATATATATGTAGATATATTTATTTATGGCTGAACTGTGTCTTCCTGGCTGTGTGTGGGATTTTCTCTAGTTGTGGTGAGTAGAGGCTACGTTCTAGTTGGAGTATGAGGAGTTCTTGTGTGGTGGACTCTCTTCTTGCCGAGCAAGGCCTCTATGGCATGCAGGTTTCAGATGTTGCAGTGTGTGGGCTCAGTAGTTGTGGAACCTTGGAATGTGGAACCTTCCCAGAGCAATGATCAAACCCACGTACCCTCCACTGGCAGTGGGATTCCTTAACCACTGGGCCACTGGGGGTGTCCTTGCACTTTTTTTTTTTTTGATTGGGTTGGTTGGTTTTCTTGATATTGAGCTACATGAGCTCTTTGTGTGTTTTGAAGACGAATCCTTTGTTACTTGATTTCAAATAACTTGTCTCATTCTGAGGGTTATGTTTTAATTTTGTTTATGACTTCCTGTTTTGTTTAGAAGCTTTAAAGTTCAATTATATTCCATTTGTTTGTTTTTATGTTCATTATTCTATAAGATGGCTCAAAAAATATCTGTGATTTATATCAAAGAGTGTTTTCCCTGTTTCCTCTAAGAGTTTTATATTGTCTGGTTTTACATTAGATCTTTGATCCATTTTGAGTTTAATGTCAGGTAGTTTTATAATTTCATTCTTTGCCACGTAGCTGTCCCGTTTTCCTGGCACCACTTATTGAATAGACTGTCTTTTCTCCATTGTGTGTTCTAGACCCTTTGTAATAGATTAGGTGACCATAGGTGTATAGATTTTATCTCTAGGGATTCCTTCTTGAACAATTGATCTATGTTGTGTTTTTCTGCCAGAATCATACTGTATTGATTACTGTAGCTTTAGAGTGTAGTCTGACATTAGGGAGCCTGCTTCCTCCAGGTCTGATTTTACTTCTCAAGCTTGATTTGACTAATTGGGATCTTTTGTGTTTCTATACAAGTTAAAAAATGTTGTAATTCTGTGAAAAATGCTATTGCTACTTTGATAATGATTGTACTGAATTTGTGGATTGCTTTGGGTAGTATAGTAATTTTCACACTATTGAGTCTTCCCATTCAAGGACATGGTATATTTCTCCATTGTCTGTGGCTTTCTCTTTTTTTTTTTCATTATGGTTTTCTGAGTACAGGTCTTCGGCTTCCTTAGGTGGGTTTATTTTTAGGTATTTTATTCTTTTCGTTGTAATAGAAAATGGGGTTATTTCCTTAATTTATCCTTCTGATCTTTCTTTGTTACTCTATTGGAATGCAAGAGATTTCTGTGCATTAATTTTATATCCTGCAACTTGATCAAATTCATTGATTAGCTCTAATATTTTTTCTGGTGCCATCTTTAGGATTTCTATGAATAGTAATGTGTCATCTGCAAAGACTGATATTTTTACTTTCCAATTTGTATGCCTTTAATATTTTCTTATCGATTGCCATGAGTAGGACTTCCAAAACTATGCTGCATAATAATGACAAGAGTGGACATACTTGCCTTGTTCCTGATCTTAAAACATTTTTCGTTTTTCACCATTGAGAGTGATGTTTGCTGTTTATGATTTTTGTCTATGGCCTTTATTTTGTTGAGGTATGTTCCCTTTATGCCCACTTTCAGAGAATTTTAATCATAAATAGGTGTTGAATTTTGTCAAAAGTTTTTCTGCATCTATTGAGAGGATCACATGGTTTTTACTCGTCATTTAGTTAATATCATGTGTCACATTGATTAATTAGTGTATATTGAAGAATCCTTGCATCCCTTTGATGAATCCCAGTTGATCATGGTGTGTGATCCTTTTGATGTATTGTTGGATTCTGTTTGCTAGTAATTCGTTGACTATTTTTGTGTCTTCTCTTCAATAATTATATTGGTATATAATTTTCTTTTGTGTGTGTGTGTGTGATATTTGACTGATTTTGCTCTCAGGTTGATGATGGCCTCCTAGAATCAGTTTGGGAATCTTTCTCTCATTGCAACTTCTTGGAAGAGTTTGAGAAGGATAGATGTTAGCTGTTGTCGAAATGTTTGATAGAATTGTTTGTGAAGCCATCTGGTACTTGGCTTTTTTTGGAGGAGGATTGTTTTTTAAGTTATATTTATTTATTTTTGACTGCGGTGGGTCTTGCTGTTGCTTGAGATTATCTCTTGTTGGGTAGGTAGGGGATAGTCTTGACTACTCATGACATGGCTTCTCTTGTTGCAGAATACGGGCACTAGGCACACAGGCTTCAGTAGTTGCAGCTCTCAGGCTCTATAGCAAGGGCTCAGTAGCTGTCATATATGGACTTAGCTGCATCAAAGCTAAATAATTGTTATATTCTTTTTTTATCCTGTTTCATTATAGGTTATTATAAGATATTGAATATAACACCTGTGATATACAGAAAGGCATTGCTCTCTCTTTTATGTATGGTAATAGGTATATATTAATCCCATACTCTCAATTTTATGCCACCCTCACCTTCCCCTTGGTAGCAATGTTTGCTTTCTACATCAGTGACTCTTTCTGTTATAAATAGTTTATTTCTATAGTTTTTTATTTTACACACAAATGATATCATATGTTGCTTATCTTTGTTTGACTTACTTAGCATGATCATCTCTAGGTCCATCCATGTTGGAAAAACAGCATTATTTCATTCTTTCTTATGGCTAATATTCCATTGTATGTATATCACATCTTTCTTTACTCATTAACCTATTTGTGGACATTTTATGTTGTTTACAGGTCTGTACTACTGTACACTGTGATACTATAAACAATGTCGCCCATGTCTCTTTTCTGATGGGAGTTTTCATCCTAAGTGGATATATGCCCAGTAGTGGGATTGATGGATCATATGATAATTGTATTTTTAGTTTTTTTTTTTTTTTTAAGCGGCATACTGGAGAGGGAGATGGGAGAGACGTTCAAAAGGGAAGGGATATATGTATACCTATGTCTGATTCATGTTAAGGTTTGACAGAAAACAACAAAATTCTATAAAGTGACTATCCTTCAATAAAATAAATTAATAAAAAAAGAAGTGCATACTGTTTTAAATAGTGGTCGCATCAGTTTCTTGACTTTCATGTCTAGGATGTTGTTAATCTTGCTGCCCTTCATGGTTGGCTTACATGTGTTTTTCAAATTTTTTTTTTTTTTTCTCAGATACTCTTAGTAGTGGAGCTTCCAGATCAGTAAGTCTCTTGTTATCTTTAAAAGGCACTTTGTAGTGACATTTAAAATGGCTCCTACTAAATATATCCCACTATTAGCATAAACAATTCCCCGTTAAAAATGTTGTCCTACCATGTCTTCTCTGTAAAATATTAGATACTTTTTCACTACTCAGTGGTGATATTTCATTAGTAGTATTTGTATCGCTAATAATACACTGGGCTTCCCAGGTGGCACTATGGTAAAGAATCCACCTGCAATATGGCAGATAAATAGGATGGAGATACCACTTTACCCCCCGCAAATGCATCAAAAGAACATTCGAATGCTGAGCAAATTCCACAAAACAACTTCTGAGTACTGTCAGCGGACAACAGGCACCCAGAAAGGCAACCCTTTGTCACTGAAAGGAGGTAGGACAAAATATAAAAGATAAAAAGGGAGACAAAAGACTTAGAAATGGAGGCCTGTCTGGGGAGGGAGTCATAAAAGAGAAGTTTTCAAACACCAGGAAACCCTCTCACCAGTGGGTCTGTGGGGAGTTTTGGAATCTCAGGAGACAACATAACCGGGAGAATAAATAAACAAACAAACAAACCTCACAAATTACATGGATAAAGACAACTCCCAGTGGAGAAGTAGCCCAGATGGTTGCATCTACCACCAACAAGTGGGGGCTGAACAGGGAGATGAGGGCTGCATTGCTTAGGGTAAGGACTGGGCCTGAAAGCCCTGAGGGCAATCTGAGGGAGATAACATGAGATAGCAACCCAAATTGTGGGACAGCCAGAGAGAGAGAGAGAGAATAAAAGGGGGGGGGGGGAGAGAACTTTGAGAGAGAGAGCTTTCCTGCATAACGCCCTAACCTAAGGCCCTTCTGGGCCATTCACAGAACAAAAGACTGAGCAAATACCAGAGGAGAGCTAGCCGGGCCATCCACCACTGGAGTCAGAGAGGCAGGCTGGCGGCAGCCACAACTGGAAAGGGGCAATCTCGGCACCAGAGATGACATCCTCTACCAAACTGAGAGCAGGCTCCCAGTTGCCAACTAAGTCATCCTGGGATTCTAGACGGTTGACATCCTCCAGGAGGGTTGCAGCCAGAGATCAGCTCGCCAGAAGAGACACATGGCACATCTGAGATGACACTCCAAGTGCACACCCAGGAAACAGAGCAGCTGGGATGGGGGAGGCAATAGACGCACCCCCACCCAACCCTGGGGAGAGTGCGCTCACCAAGCACCTGATCGCCTGAGCTGTTCGGACCTGGGAAGGGCACAAAATGCAGGCCCAACCAAGTCTGCCCCTTGGTGAAGTACCTGAGAAATTGAACCTGGGTGGCTTAGACCTGGGAAGTGCACACAACCCAGGGCCTGCTTTAGACAGTTCCCCTGCACAGCAACCTGGAGCCTGAACAGTGTAGAATGGGAAAGCATACATGCCGTGAGTGGGGGCAAACCCAGTGTGGCTGAGACACTGAGAGCACTCCCCCCACACACCAATGATATTTGTTTGCAGTGTTCCTCCTTCCCCAGAGCACAAATGAACAAGTGAGCCTAAATAAGTGACCACCCTCGCCCCCTTGTGTTAGGGCAGAAATTAGACACCTAAGAGACTTGTAAACAGAAGAATCAGAAATAAACAGAAGGAACCACTTTGAAAGTGACAGGTGCAACAGATTAAAACCCTGTAGTTAGCACCAACTACATCGGAAGGGGCCTATAGATCTTGAGAAGTATAAGCTGGAACAAGGAATTATCTAAAAATGAACTGACCCCACTCTGCCCGCAACAGCTTCAGAGAAATCCCTAGATATATTTTTACTGTTATCAGTTTTTCTTTTTTCTTTTATCTTAATTGTTAAGTCCTTTATTTCTCCTTTAATTTTCATTTTTGTAACCTACTATTATCTTGCAAAAAAAAACAATTTTTAAAGCAAACCTTTATATATATATATATATATATAATTTTTGTGATTTTGTTTTGTTTTTTTAATATTGCATTTTTGAGAGTCTAACCTGTACTTGAGATTTTTAACCTTTGCTTTTTGGTATGTGTTATCAATTTTATACCTTTAAGAATACAATCATCAGTATCCATTTTTTACTTAGGAGTGCAATGCTATCTGGATTGCTCTCTTCTCCTTTTGACTCTCCTTTTTCTCCCCTAGGTCACCTCTATCTCCTCCCTCCACCTTATCTTCTCCACCCAACTCTGTGAATCTCTATGGGTATTCCAGGCTGTGGAGAACATTTAGGGAACTGTTTTCTGGCTAGATCTATCTCTCTGCTTTTGACTCCCCCTCTTCTCCTGGTGACATCTATCTCTGCCCTCCCTTTTCTCTTTCCTATGTATCTCTGTGAACCTCTCTGGGTGTTCCAGGCCGTGGAGAGCACACAGGAATTTGATTACTGGCTAGATTTCTCTCTCCCCTTTTGGTCCCCCCCTTTCTCCTCCTGGTCACCTCTATCTCCATCCTCCTTCTTCTCTTCTCCATGTAACTCAGGGAACGTTTCTGGGTGTTCCTCGTTATGGAGGATCTTGTATCTATTAACCTAGATCTTTTATCATCAGTGCTGTATGAATGGAGAAGTATTGAGGCTACTGTAAGAATAAACAGCAGGTGAAAATGAGAGTCAGAAGGCTTAAGTCCAAAACCTGAGAACACCAGAGAACTCCTGACTCCAGGGAACCTTAACTGATAAGAGCTCATCCAAAACCCTCCATGTCCACACTGAAACCAAGATCCACCCAAAAGCCAACAAGTTTCAGAGCAAGACATACCACACAAATTCTCCAGCAACACAGGAACATAGCCATGAGCTTTAATATACAGGCTGCAAAAAGTCACAACAAACACATATACATCTCAAAACTCACTACTGGACACTTCATTGAACTCCAGAGAGAAGAAATCCAGCTCTATCCACCAGAACACTGACACAAGCTTCCCTAACCAGGAAATCTTGACAAGCCACTCATCCAACCCCACCCACAATAAACTGCAAGAATACGGAAAGGCCATCAAAAGCACAGCAATCTAAACAAGAGGAAAAATCAGAGGAATACTCAGCATATAAAGGAACATGATAATGTCCACCAAACCAAAAAAAAAAAGAGGATGAGATAGGGAGTCTACCTGAAAAAATAGTTCATAATAATGATAGTAAAAATGATCAAAAATCTTGAAAACAAAATGGAGTTACAGGTAAGTAGTCTGGAGACAAGGATTGAGAAGATGCAAGAAATGTTTAATAAGGACCTAGAAGAAACAAAAAAGAGTAAATAAATAATGAATAATGCAATAAATGAGATTAAAAAAAAAACACTGGAGGTAACCAATAATAGAATAACTGAGACAGAAGATAGGATATGTGAGGTAGAAGATAGAATTGTGGAAATAAATAAATAAATGAACGAGAGAGAGGGAAAAAAAGAATAAGAAGAAATGAGGACAACCTCAGAGACCTCTAGGACAATGTGAAATGCCCCAATGTTCGAATAATAAGGGTAACAGAAGAAGAAGACAAAAAGAAAGATCATGAAAATATACTTGAGGAGAAAATAGATGAAAAACCTCCCTGAAATGGGGATGGAAATAATTACCCAAGTCCAAGAAACCAGAGAGTCCCAACCAGGATAAATCCAAAGCAAAACACCCCAAGACACGTACTAACCAAATTAACAAAGATCAAGCACAAAGACCAAATATTAAAAGCAGCAAGGGAAAAACAACAAAGAACACACACGGGGATTCCCATAAGTATAACAAGCTGATCTTTCAATAGAAACTCTTCAGGCCAGAAGGGAATGGCAGGACATACTTAAAGTGATGAGAGAGAAAAACCTACAACCCACATCACTGTACCCAGCAAGGATCTCATTCAAATATGAAGGAGAAATCAAAAGCTTTGCAGACAAGCAAAAGCTGAGAGAAGTCAGCAGCACCAAACCAGCTATTCAATAAAGGCTAAAGGATCTTCTCTAGACAAGAAACACAGAAAAGATGTATACACTTGAACCCAAAACAACAAAATAAATGGCAACGGGATCATACTTATCAATGATTACCTTAAATGTAAATAGGTTGAATGCCCGAACCAAAAGACATAGACTGGCTGAGTGGATACAAAAACAAGACCGCTATATATATGGGTCTCTACAAGAGACCCATCTCGAAACAAGGGACACATACAGGCTGAAAGTGAAGGGCTAGAAAAAGATACTTCACGCAAATGGAGATCAAAAGAAAGCAGGCTTAGCAATACTCATATCAGATAAAATAAACTTTGAAACAAAGAGACAAAGAAAGACACTACATCATGATCAAAGGATCAATCCAAGAAGACAATACAACAAGTACCCAACATAGGAGCACCACAATATGTAAGGTAAATGCTAACAAGTATGAACGGGGAAATTAACAATAACACAATAATAGTGGGAGACTTTAGTACCCCACTCACTGCTACGGATAGATCAACTAAACAGAAAATTAACAAGGAAACACAAACTTTAAATGATACAAAGGACCAGTTAAACCTAATTGATATCTATAGGATATTTCACCCCAAAACGATGCATTTCAGCTTTCTCTCAAGTGCACATGAAACCTTCTCCAAGATAGATCACATTCTGGGCCATAAATCTAGCTTGGTAAATTAATAAAAATTGATATCATTCCAAGCATATTTTCTGATCACAATGCAGTAAGATTAGATGTCAATTACAGGAAAAAAAAACTATTAAAAACCCCAACATATGGAGGCTGAACAACATGCTTCTGAATAACCAACAAATCACAGAAGAAATTTTAAAAAAAGAAATCCAAACATGCATAGAAACGAACGAAAATGCAAACAAACAGCCCAAAATTTATGGGACACTGCAAAAGCAGTGCTAAGGGGAAGGTGCATAGCAATACAGGTTTACCTCAAGAAACAAGAAAAAAGTCAAATAAATAACCTAACTCTACCCCTAAAGCAACTAGAAAAGGAAGAAATGAAGAACCCCAGGACTAGTAGAAGAAAAAAATATCATAAAAATTAGGGCAGGAATAAATGCAAAAGAAACAAGAGACAATAGCAAAAACCAACAAAGCTAAAAGCTGTTTTTTGAGAAGATAAATGTAATTGACAAACCATTAGCAGACTCATCAAGAAACAAAGGGAGAAGAATCAAATCAACAAAATTATAAATGAAAATGGAGAAATCACAACAGGCAACATAAAAATACAAAGGATCATAAGAGACTACTACCTGAAAATAAATGCCAATAAAAGGGACAATTTGGAAGAAATGGACAAATTCACAGAAAAGTATAACTTTCCAAAAATTAAGAAATTCAAGAAGAAATAGAAAATTTTAACAGACTCCTCACAAGCATGGAAGTTGAAGCTGTAATCAGAATTCTTCCAGCAAACAAAAGTCCAGGATGAGATGGCTTCACAGCTGAATTCTACCAAAAATTTAGAGAAGATCTAACACCTACCCTACTCAAACTCTTCCAGAAAATTGCAGAGGAAGGTAATCTTCCAAGCCCATTCTGTGAAGCCACTATCACCCTAATACCAAAACAAAACCAAGATGTCACTAAATAAATAAATAAATCTACAAGCTGGTATCACTGATGAACAAGGATGCAAAAATCCTTAAGAAAATCCTAGCAAACAGAATCCAACAACATATTAAAAAGATCATACCTCATGACCAAGTGTGCTTTATCCCAGGGATGCAATAATTCTTTAATATCCACAAATCAATCAATGTAATATACCACATTAAAAAATTGAAAGATTAAAAACTACATGATTATCTCAATAGATACAGAGAAGCTTTTGACAAAATTCAACATCCATCTATGATAAAAAAAACATCCAGAAAGCAGGAATAGGAGGACATACCTCGATATAATAAAAGCTGCATATGACAAACCCACAGCCAACATTATGTTCAATGGTGAAAAATTGAAATCATTTCCCATAAAGTCAGAAATAAGACAAGGGTGCCCAATCTCACCACTACTATTCAACATAATTTGGAAGTTTTAGCAACAGAAATTAGAGAAAAAAAAATAAATAAATAAATAAATAAATAAATAAATAAATAAATGGAATCCAGGTTGAAAAAGAAGAAGTAAAACTCTCACTGTTTGCAGATGACATGATCCTCTACATAGAAATCCCTAAAACTCCACCAGAAAATTACTAGAGCTAACCAATGAATATAGCAAAGTTGCAGGATATAAAATCAACACAAAAAAAATCCCTTGCATTCCTATACACTAACAATGAGAAAACAGAAAGGGAAATTAAGGAGAGGATTCTATTCACCATTGCAACAAACATAATAAAATACTTAGGAATATATCTACCTAAAGAAACAAAAGACCTATATATATAAAACTATAAAAACACTGATGAACAAAATCAAAGAGGACACAAATAGATGGAGAAACATACCATGTTCATGGATTGGCAGAATCAATATAGTGAAAATGAGGACACTACCCAAAGCAATCTATAGATTTAGTGTAATCCCTATCAAGCTATTGACTATTTTTTCAAAGAACTAGAACAAATAATTTTTTTAATCCCCTCTGGAAGGTATATGATATGATTTCTCTTCAATCTGCCCTTCTTTACTTAGTGTGATTCACTGTAGATTTCTGAGTACCTCTGAAAATGGCTTTTTTTTTTTTTCATTTTCATAAGGTCGCAGTCATCTTTCCCTGTGTATCTCCATCACGTTTCTTTCTCTTTTTGTCTGCACCTAGTTATTCACTTTCCTATCATCTCTTGGGTGTTGTGAAAGCTGCTACAGTGCATGTTTGTGGGGGTGTGGATGTGGGCGTGTGTTTTCCACTATCTGTTGTTTTCTCAAATGCTATGGGAGTGGAACTGCCACATGACATCATCTGTTTCATTTTGTTATTCCAAGGCCCTTTGACATTCATGCTCATAAAGGCTCTGACCACTTACCTTCCACTACTGGCATATACTAATATCCCTTTTCTAATATTGTTCTACTCATTCTTGTGTGTAGAGTTTTGGATAGTGGCCTTTTTGGTTTCTCAGTAGTGATACTATGTTGCTGTTTAACTTATCATATCACTGATAAGAAAGAAAATGAGGTGCATTTCCAGAGGCTTCTTTCTAAACATTGACTGGTACTTACCTATGGAAGTTTACTTCCTGATTGTGTGGTTTTTTTCTTGTTTTTATTTCGGTGTGCCACCTCTGGCCATTTTCTAAGGGTAGGTGTGATTTAGAGTCTGGTGGCCTTGTGAATAGTCTGTGTCCATCAGCTCAAGTTTGAGGTAGCTGTTGCCGAAAGTGGCCACAAGGTGGCAGCATTGCTTCAGGTTAACATCCCGTTACTATGGTAATTTTTACTATGGTCTTAGAGGTATGAGAAATTTCCACTTGTAAATGAGAGTGATATGAGCTAGAGGAAGCCCCCTGAAACCTTAAGTCTCCTTTCCTCCTCGGTTTTATTGTAGTTTATGTTTCTTTTATGACGAAACTGGTGTACAGGGTTGCCTTTGTTGTGGCTCTACCGACTTGCTTCCTTACACTGATACACAGAGTCATTCATCAGTGGTTATTTCCCTCTTCCTGCTCTTAGAAAGTGTGTAATACATCACTCTTGCTCAGTCGGTCCCTGTGGATTATGTATTTGACAGCTGTTGTGGGAATCCGTGAATTTCAGCCTTCCAATGTAAGCCTTCCTCTCACCCATCCCCTTTGCTAAGCATCAGGGTATTCCAAGCACTGGGCGTCCATCTTACCTCCCTCGGGGCACTCACCGCTGACAATATTGTCAGTTCTGTTTGAAAGGTAAATTATATGAACTCTCCCTAATCTGCCCTTCTTCAATGACTCTGATTATCTCCGCACTTATCTGTCCCTCTGACAATGACATTATTTCCTTGTTTCAATGTCTGAATCATATTTCATGGTGAACAAGTGTCCTATGCCTTGATCCATTCATCTCTTCATCTCTATGTACGTTCTCTACTTTCATCTCGGGGCATTGGGAATGTTGTTGCAGTGCATGCTCTCTTGCACGTGGTTTACAAAATCTGTGTATTTCTGAATTGTCCTAGGTGTGCAGAGACCATGTCATAATTTATGTCTCTTTTTTTCTATAAAGGCACTTGAACAGGGATTCTTGTACTGTCTCTTCCCACTAATATTCCCCCACTAGTATAAAAGGAGGAGAAGGCAATGGCAACCCACTCCAGTACTCTTGCCTGGAAACTCCCACGGATGGAGGAGCCTGGTAGGCTGCAGTCCATGGGGGGTCGCATAGAGTTGGACACGACTGAGCGACTTCACTTTCACTTTTCACTCTCATGCATTGGAGAAGGTAATGGCAACCCACTCCATTGTTCTTGCCTGGAGAATCCCAGGGACGAAGGAGCCTGGTGGGCTGCCGTCTGTGGGGTCGCACAGAGTCGGACACGACTAAAGCGACTTAGCAGCAGCAGCAGCAGCAATATAAAAGGATCCCCCTGCCTAATATTAATCTGCCATTTCTGGTCTGGACTGTTTTTCATGATGGCCTATTGCAGTGTTCAGAGTTGATGTCTGGTGGCAGTTTAGATTTTGTATCTATGATAAGAAATCCCATTTTTCACTATACATGGTATTTTTGGTTTTGAAAGTACTTTTAGCTGTATATACCTGTTGATGATTTCTCCCTGAGAGTGTCACATTTTTGTTTTGTATGTGTCTTTGTTTTATATGTTTATTTATTTATTTAATTTTGGGTGTGTGATCCCTGAGGTATTCAAGGATATGTGTCATGTCGAGTCCAGTGTCCTCGTGAATATCAGATGTTCAACAATTGTTTCAAGGCTGTGGTTACAGAGAAAATCCACCATGATGCAAAGTTTCTTTATTTCCTCCTATTTTAGGATGGCCTGCACTGCCAGAGAGTTTTTGTCAGGCCTGGTTGTACACTAGAGTAGAACGACTCAGAGTATACCACCAAACCTGGTGTCTCCTCACTCTTGTATTATTTTAAGTAAATGTTCCTATTCTATTTAAGGTGATTGACAAAGATGCCTTTGTTTTATGTGTGCAGATTCTTGTTCCGTGGCACCAAGAGTACTTGATGTATTCAGCTGTGCTTATTTTCACCTATGTATTATTAGGACATGTTTTGTCTACCATTCTTTCCAGTAGGTTTACATGCATTCCACATTTATATGTATCTGTGGGAAGAAATTAATGGCAAATTCCAGATGTATCCCTTCCATCCAGCAGAGTCCTTTGTGTTTTTGCAATGTTTGTTCTAACCTATCCTTTTTCGTTTCTTTTTTTTTTTTTTTGGTTTAATTCATCTCTCCTTTTATCTTGATGATTCTAGCTAAATGTCAGTTTTATCTTCTAAAAGAAAGGGCTTTTAGTTTAATTAAATTTTAATATTTTTTTATTTTTTCTTTTATTTCTGCTTGTATCTTTATGATTTATTTCCTTCTACTAATGTTGTTGTTGTTGTTTTTCCAGTTGTTTTACATGTCAATTTATGTTGTCTATTCGATGCTTTTCTTATCTCTTGAGGTAGGTAGTTGATTGTATTGCTAGCAACTTCCCTCTTAGAACTGCTTTTGCTTCATCCCATAGGTTTTGAATTGTTGTGTTCTCATTGTCATTATTTCTAGGAATTTTTTTTTTAATTTCCCTTTTATTTCTTCAGTAATCTGTTGGTAATTTAGAAACACGTTGTTAATATGCATGTGTTTGTGTTTCTAACACTGTTTTTCTTGTAATTGTTATCTAGTCTCATAGCGTTGTGGTCAGAGAAAATGCTTGATGCTATTTCAATTTTCTTAAACATTCTAAGGTTTGTGGCCAAGTTGTTGTCTATCCGGGAGAATGTTCCATGTGCACTTGAGAAGAAGACGTGTTCTTCTGCATTTGGATGGGATATCTTGAAGATATCAATGAGATCCATCTCATCTTATATATCATTTAAGAATTGTGGACAGGTGCTCAGGGCTGGGGCATCGGGATGGCCCAGAGGGATGGGATGGGGAGGGACGTGGGGGGGGGGGGTTCAGGATGGGCAGCACGTGTGGACCCATGGCTGATTAATGTCAATGTATGGCAAAAAATACTACAATATTGTAAAGTAATTAGCCCCCAACTAAAATGAAAAAAAAAAAAAAAAAGAATTGTGTTTCCTTATTAATTTTCTGTTTTGATGCTCTGTCCATTGGTGTGAATGAGGTGTTAAAGGTTCCTGCTATGGTTGTATTACAGTCAATATCCCCTTTTATGTCTGTTAGTGTTTATGTCTGTTAGTGTTTGCCTTATGTATTGAGTTGTTCCTATGTTGGGTGCATCAGTTCAGTCACTCAGTCGTGTCTGACTCTTTGTGACCCCATGAATTGCAGCATGCCAGGCCTCCCTGTCCATCACCAACTCCCAGAGTTTAACCCAAACCCATGTCCATCGAGTCAGTGATGCAATCCAACCATCTCATCCTCTGTCATCCCCTTCTCCTCATGCCCACAATCCTTCCCAGCATTAGGGTCTTTTCCAATGAGTCAACTCTTCGCATGAGGTGGCCAATGTATTGGAGTTTCAGCTTCAACATCAGTCCTTCCAATGAACAACCAGGACTGATATCCTTTAGGATGGATTGATTGGATTTCCTTGCAGTCCAAGGGACTCTCAAGAGTCTTCTCCAACACCACAGTTCAAAAGCATCAATTCTTTGGCGTTCAGCTTTCTTCACCGTCCAACTCTTACATCCATACATGACCACTGGAAAAACCATAGCCTTGACTAGACGGACTTTTGTTGGCAAAGTTGGGTGCATAGATATTTTCAATTATTATATCTTCCTCTTGGATTGATCCCTTGATCATTATGTAGTATCCTTCCTTAACTCTTATAATCTTCTTTAGTTTAAGGCATATTTTGTCTGATATGAGGATTGTTACTTCAGTTTTCTTTGGCTTCCCAGTTGCATGGAATATATTTTTCCATCCTCTCATTTTTAGCATGTACTTGTCTTTAGGTCTGAAGTGGGTTTCTTGTAGATAGCACATATATGGGTCTTGCTTTTGTATGGATTCAGACAGTCTGTGTCTTTTGGCTGGAGCATTTAATCCACTTTCATTTAAAGTAATTATTGATATATATGTTCTTATTGCCATTTTCTTAATTATTTGGGGTTGATTTTGTAGCTCTTTTTTTCTTCCTCTTGTATTTCTTGACTATATAAGTCCCTTTAACTTTTGTTGTAAAGCTGGTTTGGTGTTCCTGAATTATCTTAACTTTTGCTTATCTGAACAGCTTTTGATTTCTCCACTGACTTTCAGTGAGATCCTTGCCAGGTACAGTGATCTTGGTTGTCGATTTTTCCCTTTCAGTGCTTTAAATATATTCTGCCATACCCTTCTGGCTGCAGAGTTTCTGGTGAAAGAATAGCTTTTACATATATGGAGTTTCCCTTGTATATTACTTGTTGCTTCTCCCTTGCTGCTTTTAATATCATTTCTTTGTGTTTTGTCTTTAATTTGATTAGTATGTGTCTTGGCATGTTTCTCCTTGGGATTTTCCTGTTTGGGGTTCTTTGTGCCTCTTGGAGTTGATTGACTATTTCCTTTTCCATGTTGCTGAAATTTTCAACTATAAGCTCTTCAAAAATTTTCTCATGCCCTTTCCTCTTCTCTCTTCCTCTGGGACCCCAATAATTCAAGTTTTGGTGCATTTAATATTGCCCCAAAGGTTTCTTAGGCTATCCTCCATTCTTTTCATTCTTTTTACTTTTCTTTGATCTTCAGCGATTATATCCACCATTTTGTCTTCCAGGTAAATAATCGTTATTCTGCTTCAGATATTCTCCTATTTATTCCTTTTAGAATATTTTTAGTTTCAGTAATTGTGTAGTTTGTCTCTGTATGTTTATTTTGTAATTCTTCTAGCTCTTTGTTCATTAATTCTTGAATTTTCTCCATTTTGTTTTCAAGTTTTTGATAATCTTTACTGTCATTATTCTGAATCTTTTTTCAGGTAGTTTGTCTATCTCCTCATCATGTATTTGGACTTCTGTGTTTCTATTTTGTTCCTTTATCTGTGTAGCTTTTCTCTTCCTTTTTTTTTAACTTATAATGATTGAGGTCTCCTTTTCTCAGGCATCAAGGTTGAATGTTTTTCTTCCTTTTGGTTTCTGTCCTCCTAAGGTTGGTCCAGTACTTTGTGTATGGTTTCCATAGGATGAGATATGTCCTGAGTATTTTTTTTCCTTTCAACTGTGTTTCCTCTGAATAGCAAGGCTGAGTGAGGTGGTAATCCTGTCTGCTGATGATTGGGTATTTATTTTCGTTTTGTTTGTTTTTTTGGATGAGGTGTTCTCCACAGGGTGTTACTGGTGGTTGGGCAATGCTGGGTCTTGTATTCAAGTGATTTCCCTTGTGTGATATCTCATGATTTGATAGTTCCCAGGGCTAATTCTCTCATACTCTAGGATCTTGGAGTCAGTGCTCTCACTCCAAAGGCTCAGGGCTTGATATCTTGTCAGAAATGAAGATTCCACAAGTGGTTTGTTATGGCATTAAGTGAGATTATAAGAAATAGAAAAAAACGAGAAACCAAAGATAAACTGTGGACAAATGGGAGTTACAAAATCAGGCAAATAATAATGAAAATAATGGAATATACACATATACTTATATATTCATGAGCAAAGTGAAAATAGTCCAACAAAAACAAAGTACAGTAGATTGAGCTGGTGAATAAAGAAAATTTTATATATATATATTTACCTGGTTTGGTAAATCTTGAAAACATATTTACCAGTTAAGAAAAAAAAACTAGCTATAGCACAAACTGGAAAACAAAACTAAAACATTGTGCGAAGTGCGGAATAAAGCAATGAAAACAAATCTAACAAATATGTTAACAGGAAAGGAAAGAAAGAAAAGAAAGAAGGAATAGATATGCAAAATGAAATCGAGATAATTGAAGAAGACATATGTACATTAGAGTTTACCTGCAAAGGGAAAGGAACAGTAGGAAAGGCAAACAAAGAAATAAATGTAGGAAAATATAACAGACTGAAAAATTTCAAATTAAAATTATAAAAAACTAGAAAAAAAGAAGAAGAAATTTAAAAAAGAAACTCCACAGAACTGCAAAAAACAACGTATAGGCACAGGTTTATAGCAATAATAAAAAGTGTGACTGAATATACTCATATACATATATACCCATAAGGAAAATCAAAACAGCCCAACAAAAATAGGGTACAATAGATTGACTAGTAAAACACATGAAAGCAAAAATTACATCTACCAGAAGAATACTAACTAAAGCACAAACTGAAAAATAAACTATAGCAAGGTGCCAGTTGGGGAATAAAGCAATGAAAATAAAATTAACAAAATGTAGAGAGGAAATGAAATAAAATAAAGAAAGAATAGATATATGCAAAGGTAAAAGAGATAGACGAAGATTTATATACATTAAAGATTAACCACAAGGAGAAAAGAAGAATAGGAAAGGCAAACAAAGAAATGAATGTAGATAAAAATATAGTAGGTTTAAAATTTTTTAAGTTTAAAAAAGAGAGGGAAAAAAACGGAAGAAGACAGTAAAAAGGAAAAACACACACACACACACACACACACACACACAGAAGAGCTAAAGACCAATGTAGACACAGAGGTATATAACAATAATAAAAAGTGTGACTAAATACACATATACATATACACCCATAAGGAACATCAATACAGTCCAAGAAAAATAAACTACATTAAATTGACCTGGCAAGCAAGGGGAATCAAAATTATATCTACAAGAACAAAACTAAGTCACAAACTAGAAAACACAATTAGAGCAAGGTTCTAGTTGGAGAATAAAGCCATTAAAATAAAACTAACAAATGTGTTGAGAGGAAAGGAAAGAAAGAAAAGAAAGCAAGAATATATATGCATAGTTAAACAGATGCAGATAAAAAAATTAGATACATTAAAGATTAACTGGAAGGGGAAAAGAACAATAGGAAAATCAAACAAAGGAATACATGTCAAAAATAATAATAGGTTTAAAAAAATTAAAAATTAAAATTAAAAAAAAAACCTCCACAGAACTGCAAAAGCCCAATGTAGAAGAAGAGGTATATAAGAGCAGTTAAAAAAATGTGACTGAGGAAAAATAAAAGATCAACATCTTCATTAGATTTCATAGTGCCAATAAAATCTACAAGTACAACACGGGGGAAAAGGGAAAAATAGAACAAAGAAAAATAATCCAAAAGAATCTACAGAGCAAGTCAAAACAGAAGGATAATACACGTGTACTTTGAGTCACTGCTGTCAGAGTCCTTTCCATTGCTGGAAGTCACAGTCTACCTCACCTCCCTGGGATAACCTCAAACATTGTACTGGTCTCAGGACCTGCTGTGGGGGAAGCTCAGATTCTAATATAGTCCTACTCCTATGTGTTCTTGCCTCCAATGTTCACAGTTATCAGAACTAGACCATTTTCATTTGCAGGAGCTCTCGATGACCTTTTATCTATTCCATGGACGCAGAGTCTGCCTAGTTAATTGTGGGAATTTAATCTGTAACTTGTACAGCTTGTAGGAAGATTTTGGGGCTTCTTTCTTAAAAAGACTGCCCCTGGGTTTCAATTGTGGTTTTATTTCCATTTTTGCATGTGATTCGTCCAGTGGGGTTTGCTCCTTAGGTTGCGCTGGAGGGCTTGAGTTTGCCCCTGTGATGGCCTGGTGTGGAGGTGGTACAGCTCTTTGGTCACGGGGTTTCTGACAGCACCAGGTACTCAGGGGTTTGGGGAATAGGGCAGCAGGAATTATAGTGCTCTAGAAGGATATGTCAACGAGTATTGACCAACATGCTCCTGTATTCTTGCCTGTAGAATCTCCTGCCCTGACAGAGAATCCTGTCAGGCCACAGTCTATAGGATATAAAAGAGATGGGCACTACTGAAGAGACCCTGCATTCATAAACACAAGGTTTTAGTTTTTTGTTTTTTGTGGGGTTTTTTGGCCTGTGGCAGCTCTGCCCCAGTGAGAGTTGAGCATGAAAGTGCCACAGTTACTAGGATTGAGGAGGCCCTGGTAGCACCAAGTGTGCAGGGACTTGGGCTGCCTCTGCTTCAAAAGTTATGGGCCTATCAGAGCCTTTTTTCTAGCCTCTTGTAGCTGGGGATCAGAAGGTCTCTTTGGATAGTCTTTCTCCGCAGCTCTACCCATTTGGGCACTTACAGGGCTCCATTTTCTGGGGTCCTTATCTATTGTTCAGTGCATTAGACACAAGGAGGAGGCCCCCCCAGGATGGGGCCCTACTATGTACTTCAGCGAATCAAGCACTTAAAGGGGTATCATGGGTTGTGTCCTATTCCATAGTTCAGTGAGTCAGTCACCTATGGTCCAGCCTCTCTATTGTTCAGCTGCTGATGCTGGTATATGAGGAGAGAGAGGCTATGGTGACAGCTTCACTTCCTACATGTGACTCAGCAGTAAAGCCTTTCTTCCATGGCTGTCTGGCTTACCTCCACAGGCATTTCCCACCACAATCCCCTACACCATGTCCCCTCAGTCCATCTCTCCCCAGTCAAGAGCAGCCCTCACCCTGGAACTGCTCCACAATCCCTATGTTCCAGCAGCCAGCTGCTGGGCCTTCTAGGGGGCCCACATCCCACTCTGGTGTGTGTATCTCTGAGGCATGCACTGTCTGATTCTCATTCCATTTATGCTGTCACAGATCAGCTGTTTCATTCTCAGCCTTAAATGTTTCTCCTCTGAACCAGAAAGATGCTCCCATTTTGGGATGGGACACCTACTTAGTTCTCCCACTCACTGAGGGCATGCCCAGGCCTGCTAACACTCCTGTTTTTTCCCATAGTTCCTTCATCCTACCGAGTTTTCGTGGTCCCATATATTATTTTCCTCTGATCATGCACTTGTATCTGCTCTCAGCTGGTGTTCTGCAAGCACGTCTGTGACTGAAGTTGTATTCCTGATTTATCCATGGAGAGAGATGTACTCCATGTCAACCTACCCCTCCGCCATCTTGTTCATCTCAAGTTTTTGGCTATTAGAAATAAGACTGTTATGAACATTCATGTACAAGTCTTTGGGTAAATTTTTTTTTCTTTTTTCATTCTTCTTGGTACACAGCTTGAAGCGTCATTGCTGGGTCATATGGTAACCCAATGCTCAACTTTTTAAGCAGCTTTCAAAGTGTTTCCTACTGGGCTGTCCCATTTTGTGTTCCCATAAGCAGTGTATTAAAGTTCAAATCTTCATATACTCACCACACTTATTCTCATCTCTTCTCTCATTAAAGCCATCATTTTGTTGTGCTTGCATGCTTAGTTGCCATCTGTATATATTTATTTGGTGAATTTCCTGTGCAAAACTTTTGTTCATTTTTCTTTGCATTACTGCCTTTCACGTATTTTGTCAGATTCTTAATGTTATTTTTACTGTTATGTTACTTAATTTTACTATTATTTTATTATAATTTTCAATTATCTATCTTACTATGTAGAAAAGCAATTAACTGAATTGTATATATCAACTATATATCTTGTAACACTGCTTAAAGTACTTCTTAGTTTTAGTAATTTTTTTGTTACTGTAAATTTCATTGGCTCTCCTAAAGAGATGTCGCCTATAAACAGAAAGGTTATTTTTTCTTTGCCAAACTGAATAACTTCTCAATCATTTTTTAACATGACTTCATGGAGAAAAATACAATATAATGGGAGTGGACATCTTTTTGATGATTCTGATCTTAGAAGGAAAGTACTCACTCTTCTACCCAAAGTGTGATGTTAGTTATATAGTTTATCACATTCATCGGGTTGGCAAAGTGTTTTTTTTTTGTTGTTGTTCTAGTATGCCAAGAGTTTTTATACAAAATGTACTCAGTCGCTCAGTTGTTTCAGCTCTTTGCGACCCCGTGGACTGTAAGCCCACAAGGTGGGGATACTCCAGGCAAAATACTGCAGTGGTTTGCCGTACCCTCCTCCAGGGGATTTTCACAACCCATGGATGCAACACAGGTCTCCCACATGCCAGGCGGATTCTTTACCAGTTAAGCCAGAAGAGAAGCCCAAGAATACTGAAGTGGGTAGCCTATCCCTTCTCCAGTGGAAATTCCCAACCCAGGAATAGATGTTAGATTTTATCAAATTATTCTTCAGCATTTACCGAGATGACCCTACTGTGTTTCATTTTTAGTTCCTTATGAAGTCGAATTACATGGATGGATTTTCAAATGTTTAACCAATCCTGCAATCTTAGGGGAACAAAATCCATAGATTTTGCTGTGTGAATTTTGTATATATTGATGTAGTCTGTGCTTCATTCTGGACACTTACTATTGCTACCTCTTCCAGTGCACAAATTTCTCCTGCTGTCCTGTCTGATCTGTCCTTTTTCTATCCTCTGTTTCTGTCATCTGACACTATAGTTTTCATATCTATAAGAGAAAATTGGGCCAATTTTATGATTTCCATGTCTCTACTTAATTTTATAACATACAAAACACAGTTGTTTCAAGTATTTTAATGTCTCTGTCTGTACTTTCTAAAATCTATGCCACTTCTGGGTCAGTTTGATTTCTCAAGTGAATTTTAATAAGAATTTTCTTACCTTACTGAGATTAAACATATTTTTTATGTGGTTACAGGCTACTTCTATAACTTTCTTTTCAATTCGGTGCTCATGTTTTTTTAAGCATCTCTTTATGAATTTAAAGGTCAATGATACATCTTTCTTAGAAACTGTTGGCTCATGTCTTTTTCATATCTTTGTATCAGATTTTAGGTTCTTTGTTATAAACATTTTAAGATTCATTTTGGGTTTGTTTATGGTGTGCTTTGTTCTGCCTCCTAAAATTTTGAACAGTGAGGTGCCTCCTGGGATAAAAAGGAACCAGTGGACACCAGGAAGTGAGCACTTCACGGGAAACACCTCAGGCTGGCTGACTCTGGCTAACCAATCAGAAACACAAGGATTGCCATGAAGCACACAACTTATTCCCCTATCCTCCACATCCAGTGACCTCAATGAGAGAACCTCAATGAGATGGGCAGGACATCATTACTCAGTGTTTTCTCCAGGAAGCTAGAAACTTCTGGTAGCTATATGTGGAAACAAATTCCTAAAATATCTTGACTGTGAGGTGAGGTCCAATGGAGGTTCCAGCAGGAAAACAAGATGAGAATAGGGATTTGTGAGGGCACATATTGAGAAGACCTTTGTACACAAGACTCACACACCTCTGGACACGCTCCACCCTTCCTGGGGATAATAATCAGTCATAGGTGGTCATTTCCTGCAATTTATCACCAAGCACAACCTGAAGCATGAATTTATCTGTCTCATCCCCATCATCCTGTTAAAACCCGACCCTGAGTAATACACCTAGAGAGATGATCATGACTCCCAGACTTGAAACAACCCAGTTCCAACTGGAGCAAGAGCAAGTGTATTCAGTGCATTCTGAAAGCCTAATGACAGGAGTTGCAGACTGGAAACTGGGAGACAGAGGAGAGCTATGTGAACACGTAGAAAAGGAGGTGGGATGAAAAGGTTTCTGGTAGGTGGCCAAGAATTATTTTGTCTTAAATGTGCATTAAGACCACTTATAAGAGAAAAGTGAAATGATTCTCATTTCTACAGCCTAATTATCATGGAGGGATTTTAGGCAAGATATTAAAAACTACATAGTGCTGAAACATGAGAGAGAGCATAATGAAACCCCGTATATTGTGGGTATGAGGCAAAATATGGAGGAGACACACGTTCCCTTGCATGTGACCCATCTGAGTTGACAGAGAGATGAGAATGGAAGTTGAGTTGGAGGGTTTTTATGGCCATTAAAATGTCTCATGTCTCTCATCAAAACATCTGTGTTGATCCTCATCCTGACCTAGATGTGTCAGAATATGGCTCTGTGGTGTGACGGCTCATAGAGGGCCACCATTGACAGGGGAAGTGATCTGCTGACCTTATAAAGCGTAATAGTGTGGCCCCCAATATATAGGGGTGCTTATGGTCTCTGGAGCAGATAACTGGGAGTCTTCAAAATGACTAAGGTAACTGAGAAGCCAAAAGGTTATAGTGCAGCTATGCAACAGCAAACTCCATATACCCAAGGTGAAAAGATGAAGACTTCCTGTAAACTGATGTCCAGAATAACTGTCAAGGTGGGCTGAACCCACCCAAGCTCTTCTTGTCCATTGAAACCGCCCCATATGACCCCCTCCCTCTCCTCACCTGGCACATACCACCTCTCTGCCCACATCCTTACTCCCGGATTGTTCCAACAATCTTAACCCTCTTCTCCAAACCAGTGCCGTTCTGTACTCCCTCTTTTGTTTTCTCCAGGTTTCCAGGGTAACCGTGAGGCTGAATAAGCACATTCAAGCAAAGCTGACCAAGAAAGCTTCTCAAAAAACTCCCACCTCAGAGAATCTTAAGAAAATTAGAGGCACAAAATTCTATAGCCAGTGTTCCAAGGTGAATGAAGAGCTGAATCACAACCAACTGGAAGAGGTCTCAGAGATCATGGAGACCCCTGCCATTCCATCTGGGCCAGTGGGCAACCAGTGACTTCGGAGCATGGCTAGAGACTTCAGAAATTCTGGGGAATTTGCCACTAATAAATTTCCAACAGTACAGATGTTGAATCTTATACAAACAGCATACATTAATAACAAAAATTAAATAAAATCAACCTGACATGAAATTATGTGTGTCTCTGAAATCTCTGATAGATAGTGGGGAGGGGGGAAGAAAGTGCAGGGAAGGCATTAGTGTGTGAAGACGGAGGGAGATGGGTCCTGTGGAGTTGGAGATGGGACCAGAAGTTCCAGTTAGCTAGAAAGTAGGGTAAGAATTGGTTCCAGACAGACCCCCAAAGATACCCTTACCGTGGGAGAAGAGTAAGAGGACTTGGTGTTTCTGTGTCTGAGTGCAGAGGTGAGGACTTAGCTGGGGAGCCATGTCATGTGTGGAGTAGCAGTGCCATTTGCTATAAAGGCATACAAGTTAGTTGCCCTTAGGGCACCTACCTCATAGTAGTGTTTATTACACCTCATGGTATGATGTCAGCAACTAAACCCCCCCCCCCAAAAAAATCTATCTTTCTTTCTAAAAGGTAGTGCATAGATGTGAAATAATGGTGGTTTTCAATATGGAGATTTCTCAAAAAGCCAAAAATGAAGCAATACATGACATAACAATTTCATTATTGGATATATATTTAAAACAAACAAACAAAAAAGCACCCACAATATTAACTAAAGGGCACATGTACCCTAAAATTCCTTGAAGCATACCATCACCAACACATGGAAGCAACCTAAATATCCATCAGACGATAGAGAGATGAATGGATAAAAATGTATTATATATGTTTTATGGGACATTTGTTGTTGTTCAGCCAGTAAGTCATGTCCCACTCTTTGCGACCTTATTGACTCCACCTCTCCAGTCTCCTCTGTCCCTGACGTTTTCCAGGCAAGAATACTCCAGTGGGTTGACATTTCCTTCTCTAAGGGATCTTCCTTACCTAGGGATTGCAGCCACATCTCCTGCTGGACAGGTAGATTCTTTGTCACTGAGCCACCAATAATATCAATTGAATAATAGCCACAAAAAAAGAAATATTACCATTTGCACCAACGTGGAAAGTGTAATTCTAAGAAAATAACTCAGAAAAAGACAAATACTGTATGATATCATAGAATCTAAAAATACTAGAAAGTAGAGAATTAAAAAAAAAAGATGGCTCACAGATATAGAGAACAATCTACGGTTTACCAGTGGGGAGGGGAAGTGGGAGGGGCAATACAGACGTATGAGAGTGGGAGGCACAAAGTGTTACATATAAGAGGAGCTCAAGTTTGTATTATACAACATGGGGAATAGAACCAGTATTCTGTAATATCTATAAATAGAAAGGAAACTTTAAAAATCATATAATAAGAAAGAAAAGGAAAGAAAGAGTGGGGGGGTAGGAGGGAAGAAAGAAAGTGAAATAATGGCGTTTGGGGAGCTCACAAAGGCAACAATGATTAGGCCATGTTTAGCTAAGAAATTTAGAATGGAGTAGTGACCTCCAAAAGGCAGGCCAAGAGGTGTGGTCCGCATCCAGTGCAGGCAATATTCGGGGGGGGGGGGCATTGCCCACAAAAAGTTTTATGACAAGAATAAAACCAAGTAAAATCTGGTTCTGTTTTTGTTACCATCTCCATACTCCAATACTCTAAAATAATGTCATTAATTAAACACTCTACCTCTGCAAAACCAAATTTTGCTGGTTTAAGTTTTACAAATTTGTTGTCTTTTATGTCAGGTTTTAATATTTTATATATTATTCAAAAGGTACACATTGTTTAATGATATATATACATGCACACATATATGTATATACATATATAATTTCAAAGGGGCAAACTTTTAGTACTTATCTTTAAAAATTATTTGTCTTCTATGAAGGAGTTAATTAAGAGAAGACCCTGTTCAACAGTTGTCACCAACACCAGGCTGCCGTGGTTACCATTGCTCCATTCCAGAGTATTCTTAATGGTTTGGAAGGCCTTGAGACCACTTTCTGCACAGCCTGCAGATAAAACATATTAACATACAACCCACATTCAAAGAGTTGATTGTAAATTCACAGTGATACCACAGAGACTGTCAAGGTAAAGACACACAGTGTCCTTTCATTTTTATCTAAATCAGTTAAACAAAGTATTCATACAAGGTACAAACTTGTTTAGCTTGAAAAGTACATAATCTTCTTATATTGGAACTTAAAATATCCTCCCGAATTTGAAAAAATGTCTTAGAATGAAATCCATTTTTTATTGTCAGCTATTTTGAAACGATAGACCAAAGAAAATAAAATTACCCAGAGGGATGGGATGGGGAGGGGGGTTGGAGCGGGATTCAGGATGGGGAACACATGTAAACCCATAGCTGATTCATGTCAATGTATGGCAAAAACCACTACAATATTGTAAAGTAATTAGCCCCCAACTAAAATAAGTAAATTTATTAAAAAAAAAGAAAAGAAAAGAAAATTACGTTAATTGGGGCTGCTTAAACTGAAGCCCCAGCAAGACATCTTGTCTAGCTCAATGAACTATGAGCCAAGCTGCGTAGGGCCACAACAAACAGACAAGTCACGGTTGAGAGTTCTGGCAAAATGTGGTCCACTGGAGAAGGGAATGACAAACCACTTCAGTATTCTTGCCTTGAGAACCCCATGAACAGTATGAAAAGGCAAAAAGATAGGACAATGAAAGATGAACATCCCAGGTCGGTAGGTGCCAAATATGATGGTTGGATGGCATTACCAACTCAATGGGCATGGGTTTGAGTAAACTCTGGGAGTTGGTGATGGAGAGAAAGAACTGACGTGCTGCAGTCCACGGGGTTGCAAAGAGTTGGAAACCACTGTGTGACTGAAAACTGAAACTGTGTCTTTCGCAGATTTTTTTTTCTTGTAAATTCCCTTACACTTTTACAGTCATAATTAGATATAAAATGATCAATAGATTTTATCCTATGTTTATTTTCTTGACATTATTATTTCCTTTAATTTATGAATGTAACTAGAATGTTGTTTTATTGAATGGGTATCAAAAATTACTTCTCTCTATTATGTGGAGAGTTTCATTGCATAAAACCTTTTGTAATTCAGCTCTACTGTCTAAGCCATTTGTATCGCTTTGTTTAAGCTGAGAATTTTCTCATCTATTTCTAGTACCTTAAGAGTTTCTGTTAGGAATGTGTGTCTGTTCATTTGCTCAGTCATGTCCAACTCTTTTCCTCCCAATGGAGTGTAAGCCCACCAGGCCCCTTTGTCCATGGGGATTGTCCAGGCAACAATATTGGAGTGGGTTGCCATGCTCTTCCGCAGGGGATCTTCCTGACCTGGAGATGGAACTCATGTCTGCTATGGTTCCTGCATTGCAGGCTGATATTTCACTGTTGAGCCAAAATATATCTTGTGTACAAGAAACCCACTTTAATTATGAAGATTCTTAATCAAAGCAAAGTAAAGATGGAGAAGCCCAAACAAGCATTTTTCTTTACCAATATAATAATAAGAAAAAACCCTTCATATCAATTTGCCCTCATTTGTTTATTTTTTATGACACTCTTTCTTTCTTAACTCATAGTTTCTCCTTAATATCATCTTATTCTGTGCAAATAAATACTTTTAACATTTATTACAGACCAGATATCCACTGAGAACGAATTCTCCAATTTATTGTTCATATGAGAACATCTACTATTCATTTATATTTGAAGGATTATTTTCCAGGTCATGGAAGTTTAGTTCAGTAGGTTTTTTTTTTTGTTTTTTTTTAAGCTTCTTTTTTCAAAAATTTATTTATTGAGATGTTCATGTACCATGAATTTATGACTTAAAGTGTATCATTCATTGATTTGTAATTTCTTCATTCGTTACATAATGATAACAGCTACTTTATTCTAGAACATTTTCATCATGCCAATGGTAAACACAGTCCGGATGGCAGACATTTTCCTTTTCCCAATCCATCTGGGCTCTGTAAACCAACCACTCCTCTGTTTTCTGTGTTTTTAAATGGGTAAAGAACATCCTGTATGCGAGACATCATTCTTCTTCTTCTTCTTCTTCTTCTTCTTCTTCTTCTTCTTCTTCTTCTTCTTCTTCTCCTTCTCCTTCTCCTTCTCCTTCTCCTTTCTTCTTCTTCTATGAGAAGGCAGCCCTCCTCCTCCTCCTCCTTTCTTTCTTCTTCTTTTATACCAAGGAAGTCCTCCTCCTCCTCCTCCTCCTCCTCCTTTTCTTTCTTCTTCTTCTATGAGAAGGCAGTCCTCCTCCTCCTCCTCCTCCTCCTTCTTTCTTCTTCTTCTATGAGAAGACAGTCTTCCTCCTTCCTCCTCCTCCTCCTCCTCCTCCTCCTTCTTCTTTCTTCTTCTTCTAAGAGAAGGCAGTCCTCCTCCTCCTCCTTCTCCTCTTCTTCTATGAGAAGGCAGTCCTCCTCCTCCTCCTCTTCCTCCTCTTCCTCCTTCTCCTCCTCCTCCTCCTTCTCTTCTTCTTTCTTCTTCTATGAGAAGGCAGCTCTCCTCCTCCTCCTCCTCCTCCTCCTTCCTTCTTCTTTCTTCTTCTTCTATGAGAAGACAGTCCTCCTCCTCCACCTCCTCCTCCTCCTCGTCCTCCACTTTCTTCTTTCTTCTTCTTCTATGAGAAGGCAGTCCTCCTCCTCCTCTCCTCCTCCTTCTCCTCCTCCTTCTCCTTCTTTCTTCTTCTATGAGAAGGCAGTCCTCCTCCTCCTCCTCCTCCACGTTTTCCTTTTTCTTTTTCTTCTTCTATGAGAAGGAAGTTCTCCTCCTCCTCCTCCTTCTTCTTTCTTCTTCTTCAGTGAGAAGGCAGGCCTCCCCCTCCTCCTACTTCTTCCTTCTTTTTCTTCTATGAGAAGGCAGT
>JAGTYA010000038.1:0-125950 GCA_024291935.2 Okapia johnstoni
CTGTGTGGAGGCTCTCAATGCTGTTCTGTTGTTAAGGGGCAGTCAAGCACATTAGGTCCAAAGGCACAGGTACATTTATTTATCAAACCAATATGTTAGCAAAAGGAATTTAGATCAGCATACTCTATATCTCAGATGATCTTATTTAGGGTGCTACTGTTCAGGGGCCTTGTTGATTTGAGATTTCAGATTGATCTATTTTAGAAGAGAATCAGGAAAAGCCTTTTTTCTAAATCACAGAAAATAAGAAGAGGTTTATTGTAGCAAACATCAGAAAGACAGATATCATCTTTAAGGTGAGTGCTGGGGCAGCCTTCCGAGAATTCCTGAGGGCTGAGAAGCCGTGCTCAATCAGCCCTTTACCTCATGACTCTGTCATGGGTGGGATCTCGTGAGCTGGCTCTCGGCACTGTACAACTACATCCCAGGACTTATTTACTTATGACTGGAAGCTTGTACCTTTTGACCATCTTTACCAATTTGTCCCATCCCTCAATCACCTCTGGTAACCATCAGTCTGTTCTCTGTATCTGTGAGCTCCTTTTTTTTTTTTTTTTTTTTTTTTTTTAGATTCAGCAAATAGTGAGATCTTACAGTATTTGTCTTTCTTTGACTTATTCCACTTAGCGTAACGCCCTCAAGATTATCTGTGTTATTGGCAATGGCACTTTCCTTCCTTAGGGCTTAATAGTATTCCACATCTTATTCATCCATCCATCCATGGACACTTTGGTTGTTTCCATATCTTGGCTATTCTGAATAATGCTTCAGTGAACATTGAAGGTACATGTGTCTGAATTTTCAAGTTAGTGTTTTCATTTTCTTCGGATAAATACCCAGATCCAAAAGTGGAATTGAAGATCGTATTCATAATTTTTAATTTTGTGAGGATCCTCCAGACTTTTCCATTGTGGATGCATCAATTTTCATTCCCACAAGCAGTGCACAAAGGTTTCCTTTCCTTCACATCCTCACCAACATTTGTTATTTCCTGTCTTTTTTGATGATATCCATTCTGACAGGTGTGAGGTGATATCTCATTGTGTTTTGATTTCAATTTCCCTGATGATTAGTGATCTTGAGCATCTTTTCTGTGTACCTGTTGACCACCTGTATGTCTTCTTTGGAGAAACATCTGCTCAGTTTCTCTGCCCATTTTTTTTTTTTTAATAAATTTGTTGTTTTAGTTGGGGACTAATTACTTTACAATATTGTAGTGGTTTTTGCCATACATTGACATGAGTCAGCCATGGGTTTACATGTGTTCCCCATCCTGAACCCCCCTCCCACCTCCCTCCCCATCCCATCCCTCTGGGTCATCCCATTGCCCCAGCCCTGAGCATTTGTCTCATACATCGAACCTGGAATGGTGTTCTGTTTCACATATGAAAATATACGTGTTTCCGTGCTATTCTCTCAGAACGTCCCACCCTCACCTTCTCCCTCAGAGTCCATAAGACTGTTCTATGCATCTGTGTCTCTTATTCTGTCTCGCATATAGGGTTATCGTTACCATCTTTCAAATTCCACGTATATGCATTAGTATACTGTGTTGGTGTTTTTCTTTCTGGCTTACTTCACTCCGTATAATGGGCTCCAGTTTCATCCATCTCAACAGAACTGATTCAAATGTATTCTTTTTAATGGCTGAGTAATATTCCATTGTGTATATGTACCAAAGCTTCCTTATCCATTCATCTGTTGATGGACATCTAAGTTGCTTCCATGTCCTGGCTATTATAAACAGTGCTGCGATGAACATTGGGGTACACATGTCTCTTTCAATTCTGGTTTCCTCGGTGTGTATGCCCAGCAGTGGGATTGCTGGGCCGTATGGCAGTTCTATTCCCAGTTTTTTAAGGAATCTCCACACTGTTCTCCATATTGTCTGCCCATTTTTTACTAAGATTATTTGGGGGCTTTTTGCTACTGAATTGTATGGTTCTTTATATACTTTAGATATTAGCCCCTATCAGATTTATAGTGTGCAAATATTTTCTCCCCTTCAGTAGGTTGCCTTTTCATTTGTTGGTGGTTTTGTTTTGCAGAAGCTTTTTAATTTCTTTTGTTTGTTTTTACTGTTGTTGTCTTTGCTTTTGGTATCAAATCCAAAAAAAAAAAAAAATCTTCACTAAGACTCCTGCTGTCAAAGAACTTTCTCCCTGTGTTTTCTTCTAAGAGTTGTGTGGTTTCAAGTAAAGGTGAAGGTTTTGGATATGTTTCTCATTTTACTTGGATTAGTTCAGGCCATGATTATTTTCTTTCCTTCCCTCTGTTAAAACAGATGTTGTGTTTTTGCCCTTTGAAAGGAAAAGTCCAGTGGCAACTATAGTTAATATTTGCATAAAATAAGGAAATTAATTTCTCTGTAAGGCAGAATATGGAGAAAAGTAGATAGCATTCCCAGTCTGCTTCTTCTGTAGGAGAACACTGCATCTCAGTAACAGTAGTGGAGTAGTAGGAACAGGTTCTCCTCGATCTTCCAACTGGGATGAAGCAGCTTTTTGAGTTGCCTTCAAGTGTCCCCTCAGCCTGCCCTGCTGGATCCCTTGCATCATGTCTTGGTGACAAAACAAGAGCAGTGTCTGCTCTCCGCACAAAATGATCACAGCTTTACATACGCTTAAAATGTTTCAGAATGGCTCATGGCATAGTAATTGCTGCTAAAAAACTGTGAGGAAAAATTTTGGACAGAGTTTGAAATATTTTTGAGTGTTAAAGTTTTGTGAGAAACTGAGTGTTTAGTGTATGTCTACTGCTTAGATGGGGAGGCCACCTCAGATTGGTCATGGCGTAGGATTCCAATTATGTTCCATTTGAATACTATTTATAGTCTTATTTTGAGAACTAGTTTCCTCTTAATATTTCAGAAAGCTTGCCAACTCTTGCTTAATCTTAGCTAATTGTTTTTCCATTTATAATTCTATGGTGAAACTCATTAAGAAACTATCATTCATTGAATTTGCATACATATTGAGCTTCTCTTTCTTGTGAATTGATGCAATACTATTATCAATGTATTCCTCTATTCCTAGGCAGCCTTTTCATATTACAGGACAAAAAACCCATATTGAATATTGTGGTGGGAAAAGCTATAGAGAGGTTGGCAGATAAACACACTCTTTACTGAAAATAGGAAATTGAAAATACTGTTTAAGATTCTAAGAAATACCTTAAACTTAAGAAAATTTAAAGTGTCTCTTAAGCTATACAGATATCAGGTGGAAAAGGGAATCATCTGAGTCACCGTTTACTGAGGTTGGGGACCTCTTCCTTTTCTTTATGATTTTCTTGGTGTGTGTTTGTTTTAGAAGATTTTCTCTACCAAGCCAGGCTATAGTTGGGAGACTGTCATCAAACTGGCCACTGGGAAAGTTTCAATGAAATTCTATTTCTGATCTTATTTTCAGAAGTAGTTTTTCATTTATATGTGATTTCAAAAAGCCTGCCAACTCTCGTTTTAAGTTCTAGATAATCACTTTTCCATTTAGATAATCACTTTTAAAAGGTATGTCATAATCCTGTTTGTTCTGGTAGCTTTCTTTCATAATGAAATATCTAGAAGTCACATTTTTAAAGTTATTTGTTAATACTTAGGGTCTTCTTTATTTTTGTGTAATTTCTATAAATATGTGGCCCCATCAGTTTTACTGCTTTCCATTTAACCTCCACCCTTGAAAATACAGTTTTTTGGCTAGTTTTTTTCCTCATGTCTCCAGATTAGCTCTACACATGTTTTTTTGTCCTCTGAGAACTGTACTTTTCTGAGAGACAGTGGTTCATAGGGATGATATGGCAAGAGAATCACAAATGAATCAATATCATTCCATTACCAGAAAGCTCTCCAGTATAAATGTAGTAAAAAGAAATGTGTAGTTTTACACCCATGTTAAATAAAGTATGAATGTAGATGTGAACATAGATGTTGAGGGAAATGTGTGTTACTTTACCATCAAAGTGAACTTTTTTAAGGAAAAGGAAAATATTTTTGATGTTGATGGGGTGACTTACTGGCCTCAAAGTTCAAGAGGTTTTTTTTTTTTTTTTAACTCATAGTTTTCATTTTCCTTTGCTTTTTTTCAGAGTGGAACATTATGGAAGAAAAAGTTCTATTTCCGTTGTTTTTGTTTTTGTTTTCATGAGAGCCTTTCCTAATAGAAAATATATTCACCCAGATCCCCTGGTGAGGAGGCTTTCCCCTCTGGGAGGTGTGCTGGGAACCAAGTCCCTCAGGCAGGGGCCTGTTAGACCCTCCTTCCTAAGACCACCGAGAAGGAGGCCGGATAACTTGAAATACTGCCACTAACGCCTTTGTTAAACATGGAGCAACCCCTGCCTTTTTTTACCCCCAGCTGTTAGATTCTAAACATGTAGCTGTGTGAAAGAAGAGGTCAGAATTGAATAGTTGACCACCAGCAATCAAGCCATCTATTTCCTTTTGAGGTACATGAATTCACAGTTCTTCCCAGGTATCTAATTTCCAAAGAACAGTTAACTGAAGATTTATTTTTCTTTGCCTTTGTCTTTAACCTGAAACAGCAAGTGTGGATGACAGTCCTCTCTGAAAATCATATCAAAATGGCTTGATTCCCCTGTGACACAGAGACTTGATCTCTCTGTTTGGAATTCCATCGTATTAACTTCAGAGGAGATGGTTTTCTCCACGGTGACCTTTTGTTGTGTCTCTTGTGTCCCAGCTCCAGGCGCCCGTCTGTGTGGTGATTGTACTCGTCTCCTGCGGGCATCCATGTCCGTTCTCCTGCTTTTTTATGTTCTGCTGATTACTTTTTGACAGACACCAGAGTTTCACATTAGAACCTGCTCCTGCTGCTGGGAGAGGGGTAGGGGCACAGCAGGAGGATGAGGTGTGAGGAGGGGAGGAGCAGGCAGGTCACTGGGTCCCTGTGGTGACACAGAGCTGCCTTCCTGAACCTGAGCACCCAGCTCTTTTTTGTTTGTTTTTGAGCACAGTGGAAATTAAGCAGAAAAGAGACTTTTGACCTCTAAACTGACTTTTAGGGCTACATTTGCAGTAGGCAACACACACAAACACCCATACACACGGTCACAAAATGCATTTCAACAAACCAAAGATGACAGATGCGTTTTAAAAATGATGCTTTACTGCATGCCAGTACCCTGAAAAAAGTAACCTTTCATTTCTGTTCTGCTTTTGACTTGAATCCCTACATGGCTGTGGCCAGAAGTCCCTATCTGTAGTAAACTGGTAGGCAGTTCACATGCACCCATCTCCTTCATAGCCCTAGAGGCTCCAAGAAGTTAGAGTCCAGTGGCTGTACATTTCTTTTGGTATAAAATATTAATAGCTAGTGATTTCTATTTAAGTAAACTCTGAGCTCCTTCTGTGACTGCATTGGAGTGACCCCATCCTCCCTTTGAAAAGCAGATGAGCTGATGGGGGGCAGGGAGTGGGGGCAGGTCCTCACTGATAGCTTGTTTTCTTTAGAGGACAATGTTCATGCATTGAGTGGTCCTATTCTCTGTGTTGTGAATAAGAAGTGAAATTTACTGAGGAATCCTCCAGCAGTATTAGCTAGTAGAAAGTATTACTTTAGTTTTGTTACACATGGCTCTTTTAAAGTTGATTTTTGAAAATTAAAATCATATTATTTTTTTAAAAACTATGCTTTAAATTGTGGCAACTGAAAGTATTAGACATGTGTTGCTGTTGTTTTGTTGCTAAGTCACGTCTGACTGTTTGCAACCCCATGAACTGTAGCCCACCAGGCTCCTCTGTCTATGGGATTTCCCAGGCAGGAATACTGGAGCAGGGTGCCATTTCCTCCTCCAGGGGATCTTCCTAACCAAATGATCGAACCCACGTCTCCTGCATTGGCAGGTAGGTTCTTTGCCTCTGAGCCACCTGTGAAGCCTGTATGAGACATGTATATTTATCAGCTTCCAGAGCCAGGTGTGAGGCAAGCCTGCAGCCCCCAGACCCCGCCCCAAGTCAGAGACCCAGAGCCTGGCCCCGGGACCTGAGCCCTGGAGCTCTCAGCCTGGGCTCTGGGCTGAGTCTTGTCCCTGAGGAAGGACCACATATCCTGAACCTCCTGCAGGGCTGGGCCCACCCCCACACCCCAGGGTCATGCAGGGACACCAAAAGACAGTGAGTGGAGACCAGGGGGCCTCGAGACCCACTTTGCAGACAGGCCACCAGTTAGGCCATAGATACAGCGTGTGCAGATGACACGCTGAATTCAGGGACAGTGCTGCAGCCACACTGCCTATGTCTCCGCCCATGGCTGGCCTGCTGTGTGCCGTGCCCTCGCCACTGTGTCAGGGCACCAGTGGAAGCAAAATTGTCAGGTGACTGGTTCATCTCAGTGTTTCCTGGTGACCTTGCCAGTTTCTCCCTGGGATTGCTGTGTATTTTGGCTCCTTCAGGCCGTGTGGTCACTCCGCAGTGGATGCGCATGCTGCTTGGTGATGACCCATGTCTGGTTTTCCTGTGGGGTGGTCATGTGTTCACACACACGTGTGTGCGGAGCTCAGCCGTGACCGTAGCAGGATGCCCGCATCAGCTGCTGCCAGCCCAGGTGGCTCTCGGGCTCCAAGCGTCCCCAAGTTCATTTTAGAGCAGGGTGACTGGTTAGGGTTTTGTCAACTGCTTTTGGTTCCCCCAGAAATTGCACCCAGTCTTCTGGAGTAGAAGCCTTTCCCCTCTGCTATTTAAGGAAATGCATGTGACCATTCAGTTTCTATTGGAAACTTGGAACCTGCCCTTTGGACAGGTCTTGGAATGCTGGTCTAATGGAACAGGCTGCCTCCCTGTGACCCAGGTGCTGCCCCGGCTGTCTGCAGTGGCCTGGGGAACATGCTTGCAGGCCTGTGCTGCCCAACCGGGCAGAGCTGGGAGGCAGGGCCTCCGCGTGGCCGGGGAAATGAGGGCATCCCCACCAGGACTGGCTTCCTCCTGCCGGAGCTCTTGGGGGTGGGCAGGCAGGTGACACCAGGACCCCGTGCTCCCCTCAGGCGCCTGGCCGAGCACCACCTGGGCTTGAGTAGCTTTCTCAGGAGGCCTGTTGTGTTTTTAGACCCAAATTGTGTGTTTTCCAACTAACACCAATTGGAGGCGCTTATTTCCGCAGCGAGGGCCACCTGCGCACAGGAGGAAAGGGGGAGCGGTCTGTGCCGTTAGGCTTGTGCTCCCTCTGGGGGACAGGAGCCTGCCCTCCATGACCCACAGGCCACTCAGCGGCCCCATCACACTTCCCTCTAACGTCACCACCTCCTCAATGGCCCTGATGTCTGTTCCCTACTTTGTCGTCTGAATACCTCAAGCCTGTCTCCAGAGTCCTGCTCTTGGTTTCTGCCCCATGGTGCTTGGTCACTAGAGCAGTTCTCTCTCTCTCTCTGTTGATTTGTTTCTGAATTTAATGAGGTTAAAACAGATTACCTGGTGGCTCAGACAGTAAAGAATCTGCCTGCAATGCAGGAGACCTGGATTTGATCCAGATCCCCTGGAAAAGGGAATGGCTACCCACTCCAGTATTCTTGCCTGGAGAATTCCCTGGACTGAAGAGCCTGATGGGCTGTAGTCCATGGAGTCACAAAGAGTCTACCACGACTGAGCAACTTTCACTTCACTTCACTTCACTTCACAACAGTTTCACTGGATTAACCTTTCCCCTCATCTTTCTTGGCTGCTCTTTTGAGATTGTCCCTGCTCGTTGTTCACTTAAATCAGGACAGAAATGTTTATTCACTGTGGCAGCGCTTCCCCTCCAGTCAGAGCAGAGAGTGCCCTGAGATAAGCCAAGTGAAGAATCTGCATCCTTGTGGGCACTGTGCCAACTGTGCTGTCCCTGGGAGGGCCCCAGAGGGGCCCCGGGGCTGCCCAGCCTGTCTGCTATGAACTGCGGCCCAGGACCGCAAACCAGGGTCTGAAAACAGCTCATAGTCTGGTCTGTGCATAAATTCAACCAGCGACGAGGTGAAGGAAGAACAGAACTGTGAGCCCACATGCCCCACCAGTTCCCAGCCTCACCCTCTCCACCTGTGCTCACACCTGTGGGGGCAGCTAGTGCAAGGACAGTGCTGGGGGGCCTCTGATGGACAGTGCTGGGGGGCCTCTGATGGACAGTGCTGGGGGGCCTCTGATGGACAGTGCTGGGGGGCCTCTGATGGACAGTGCTGGGGGCCCTCTGATGGACAGTGCTGGGGGGCTCCTGTGATGTGGACACTTCTGGGGGTCCCCTGATGCCTACAGTGCTTGGGGTCCTGTGATTGGGTCAGTAGTGGGGGTGCTATGATGGACAGTGGTGGGGTTGACCCTCATGGGGACAGTGCTGGGGGTCTTATAGGCACCACCCCCATTGTATCCTGTGGAGGGGCAGTCACTTAGCCCTGAGATGGTAATGTCATGATATGTCTTGTTTTATATAAAATTCATTTGCAATTTAAATAAAACTTCAATCAATAATACTTTTCCTTCTTTTGCAAATTGATTACCTCTGTAGTGTTTGTTGGAAAAGTGCTGAAGAAACTTTATCCTGAGGTTTCACACAGCCAAGAAAAGAGGGCCCCTGTGACTCCAGCCTCCAGAAACCCACCTGAGAAAGTGGCTCCTGAGAGAGTGAAGGGCCAGAGCATCCCTCCTGAGACAGGTGAGTGCTGTTTCCCTGGAGAGCGAATGCTGGCCTCAGGCCGCTGTGGCACCGCCACGGGGGCAACAGGGTCATTCTGCTCAGACTTTTCAGGGATGGTTACTTCACTTGTGAGGGAAGAAGTGCCCCCAGTTGGGGACAGGGTCAGGTTCATCACTGGTGTTGGGTTCAACTCCATGCTGTTCCTGGGTGCAGTGACTGGGCCCTGCTGCCCCAGGACCGCTGCCCACAGTATTCCTGCCGCTCTTCTGTCGGAGAGCCAGAGGTATAGTAGGGACTCTCAGCCTCTCAGCCCTGGAGTCACACTCAAGAATAGCGGCTGCTGTTTACTGTGCTTTTCCCTTTCAAAGACGGTTCTGTCCTGGGCTGAACTGTACCCTCTACAATTTATGTGTTGATGCCCTGACCCCAGAACCTCAGGATGTTGACCATGTTTGGAGACAGAGCCTTCAAAGAGGAGATGAAGTGAAATGAGACCTTTAGGGTGGGTCCTAATCTAGGGCGACTGGTGAGATAGGAAGAGATCAGGACACAGACACGTACAGCAAGACGACCATATGAGGACACGGGAGAAGATGGCCATCCACATGCCAAGGCAGGAGGCCTCAGGAGCCAGCCCTGTGACACCTCCATCTCGGGCAGCCAGCCCCCAGAATCGGGAGAGAATGAACAAGGCCCACCTGAGGTGCCACCTGGAAAACTACCCTGACGCCTGTTCCACCCGCAAGACACATGCTTAGAAAGGCAGGTGCCCTGGGGGAGATGTGCTGCGCAAGCAGAACGGGCGTCCCTCTGCATTCCTGGTTATCTGTCCAAATGTGACTGAGCTGATGTTCTTAGTCTTTCTTTTTTTTCTTTTTTTCTTTAATTTGTATTTGGGGTTTATTTGAGTTTTCTTTCCTCTTCTAACCTGATGGTTTTAATAGTGATTATTCACTAATGAGCTTCCCAGGTGGCTCAGTAGTAAAGAACCGACCTGCCAGTGCAGGAGATGCAGGTTCAGTCTCTGGGTTAGGAAGATTCCCTAGAGGAGGAAATGGCAACCCACTCCAGTATTCTTGCCTGGAGAAACCCATGGACAGAGGAGCCTGGCGGACTACAGTTCACGGGGTCACAAAGAGTCAGACACAACTGAGGACACAGACACACACATTCATTAGTGCAATAATTTGGGCAGTGTCTTTCCTCAGAAGCTCCAAGTTGGATCACATCATTTCAGCAGGCAGTTGTTGTTCAGTGTGAAGGCCCATGTGAGCCGTGCTATAATGGCTGGTTCCAGCAGCTTTGTGGTGCAGTTGGAGGCTAGGACAGGGTGGATGCCAGGGTCTGGGGAGACGTTGCATAGCCAGCGCGGTGCTGAGGCCGGGAGAGATGCATGAGCACTGCAGGTGGGATTCGGCCCGTGTTCTTGTTGTCTGTCTACCTGTGTGATTCTCAGACCGCAGACCCTGCAAGTGGTGCTTCCTATCTGAGTCATGGCCTCTGTGTACCCCACGCAGGGTACACTAGTCACCTGCCATGGCCTAAACTTGGGTGGGAGGGGGCGGGGGAGCTGTGAGAAGGATGCGGTGTGGCTAGGATGGTCTCATCAGGTCCTGGAGGGGCATCTGGTCCCTCCGTTTCTGCACACCCTGCACTTTCCTCCCCTTGCAGAGTGCCCTCTGGCGGCGAGGATCCTTGGATTGGGGGTTGAGGGCAGAGTCTGATGGGTAGGATCCCCCACCCTTTTTCATAGCTTCAGGCAATGAGTAGAGGAGGCACTTCTGGGAGTTTTTATTTTTTTCACAGATGCAAATGAGCCTAACTTATTTGCCTTCCTGAAAACTCCATGCAGTGTACAGCAGCAACATATTTTTTTAAAGATAAAATTCATTTAATCTAAAGTTTACCATAACCATTTCAAAATGTACAATTCAGTGATTGTTAGTATACTCACTGTGTTATGTAAGCACACCACTAGCTCCAGAACATTCTTATCACCCCAGAAGAAACCCACGTCCATTACAGTTATCTCCATTCATGCCTCCCTAATTTATTTTATAATTGGAGGAAAATTGCTTTACAATGTTGAGTTGATTTCTGCTGTACAACAGTGAGAATCGGCCATAATTATACATACATCCCCTCCCTCAGTATTCTGGCCTGGAGAATTCCATGGGCTGTATAGTCCATGGGGTCACAAAGAGTTGGACACAACTGAGGGACTTTAACTTTCACTTTTCACTTTCGCCTCCGTCATGAGCCTCCCTCCCCTCCACCCATCCCAGGCTGGGCTCCCTGTGTTGTATAGTAACTTCTCACCAGCTGTCTTTTTTACACATGATAGTGTATATAATGCTGATGCTACATTCCCCATTTGTCCCACTCTCTCCTTCCCCCGAAAGCCACAGTTCTAAAGGACACATGTACCCCATTGTTCATTTCAGCGTGATTTACAATAGGCAGGATATGGAAGCAACCTAGATATCCATCTACAGATGAAGCGATAAAGTTGTGGTACATAAGTAAAATGGAATATTACTCAGCCATAAAAAAGAATGAATTTTAGTCAGTTTTATTGTAGTGAATAAACATAGCCTGTTATACAGAGTAAAGAAAGTCAGGAAGAGAAAAACAAGTATCATATTAACACACATATATGGAATTTAGAAAAATGGTATTGATGAACCTATCTGCAGAGCAGGAATGGAGTTGCAGACGTATAGAAGAGACCTCCCTACTTTCTGTCTCTTTGGATTTGTGTGTTCTGGACATTTTGTGAGTGGGATTGCATAATAGGTGACCTTTTGTGTCTGACTTCTGTCAGTTCAGTTCAGTTCAGTCTCTCAGTCATGTCCGACTCTTTGTGACCCCATGGACTGCAGCACACCAGGCCTCCCTCTTCATCACCAACTCCCAGAGTTTACCCAAACTCATGTCCATTGAGTCGGTGATGGCATCCAACCATCTCATCCTCTGTCATCCCCTTCTCCTCCCTCCTTCAATCTTTCCCAGCATCAGGGTCTTTTCAAATGAGTCAGCTCTTCACATCAGGTGGCCAAAGGATTGGAGTTTCAGCTTCAACATCAGTCCTTCCAATGAATATTCAGGACTGATTTCCTTTAGGATGGACTGGTTGGACCTCCTTGCAGTCCAAGGGACTCTCAAGACTCTTCTCCAACACCACAGTTCAAAAGCATCAATTCTTCAGCGCTCAGCTTTCTTTATAGTCCAACTCTCACATCCATACATGACTACTGGGAAAACTATAGCCTTAACTAGATGGACCTTTGTTGGCAAAGTAAATTCTCTGCTTTTTAATATGCTGTCTGCTGCTGCTGCTGCTGCTGCTGCTGCTAAGTCGCTTCAGTCGTGTCCGACTCTGTGCGACCCCATAGACGGCAGCCCACCAGGCTCCACTGTCCCTGGGATTCTCCAGGCAAGAATACTGGAGTGGGTTGCCATTTCCTTCTCCAGTGCATGAAAGGGAAAAGTGAAAGTGAAGTCGCTCAGTCGTGTCCGACTCCTAGCAACCCCATGGACTGTAGCCTACCAGGCTCCTCCGTCCATGGGATTTTCCAGGCAGGAGTACCGGAGTGGGGTGCCATTGCCTTCTCCGAACATGCTGTCTACGTTGGTCATAACTTTTCTTCCAAGGAGTAAGCAAGCGTCTTTTAATTTCATGGCTGCAGTCACCATCTGTAGTGATTTTGGAGCCCCCCAAAATAATGTCAGCCACTGTTTCCACTGTTTCCCCACCTATTTGCCATGAAGTGATGGGACCAGATGCCATGATCTTAGTTTTCTGAATGCTGAGCTTTAAGCCAGCTTTTTCACTCTCCTCTTTCACTTTCATCAAGAGGCTCTTTAGTTCTTCACTTTCTGCCATAAGGGTGGTGTCATCTGCATATTTGAGGTTGTTGATATTTCTCCCGACAATCTTGATTCCAGCTTGTGCCTCATCCATCCCAGCATTTCTCATGATGTACTCTGCCTATAAGTTAAATAGGCAGGGTGGTGATATGCAGTCTTGACACACTCCTTTTCCTATTTGGAACCAGTCTGTTGTTTCATGTCCAATTCTAACTGTTTCTTCCTGACCTGCTTACAGGTTTCTCAAGAGGCAGGTCAACTGGTCTGGTACTCCCATCTCTTTCAGAATTTTCTGAAGTTTCTTGTGATCCACACACTCAAAGGCTTTGGCATAGTCAATAAAGCAGAAATAGATGTTTTTCTGGAACTCTCTCGCTTTTTCAATAATCCAGCAGAAGTTGGCAATTAGACCTCTGGTTCCTCTGCCTTTTCTAAAACCAGCTTGAACATCTGGAAGTTCATGGTTCATGTATTGTTGAAGCCTGGCTTGGAGAATTTTAAGCATTACTTTACTAGCGTGTGAGATGAGTGCAATTGTGCAGTAGTTTGAGCATTCTTTGGCGTTGCCTTTTTTGGGATTGGAATGAACTGACCTTTTCCAGTCCTGTGGCCACTGCTGAGTTTTCCAAATTTGCTGACACATTGAGTGCAACACTTTCACAGCATCATCTTTTAGGATTTGAAATAGCTCAACTGGAATTCCATCACCTCCACTAGCTTTGTTCTTAGTGATGCTTCCTAAGGCCCACTTGACTTCGCATTCCAGGATGTCTGGCTCTAGGTGAGTGATCACACCATCGTGGTTATCTGGGTCATGAAGATCTTTCTTGTACAGTTCTTCTGTGTATTCTTGCCACCTCTTCTTAATATCTTCTGCTTCTGTTAGGTCCATACCATTTCTGTCCTTTATTGAGCCCATCTTTGCATGAAATGTTCCCGTAGTATTTCTGATTTTCTTGAAGAGATCTCTAGTCTTTCCCATTCTATTGTTTTCCTCTATTTCTTTGCATTGATCACTGAGGAAGGCTTTCTTATCTCTCCTTGAGATTCTTTGAAACTCTGCATTCAAATTGGTATATCTTTCCTTTTCTCCTTTGCTTTTTGCTTCTCTTCTTTTCACAGCTATTTGTAAGGCCTCCTCAGACAGCCATTTTGCTTTTCTGCATTTCTTTACCATGGGGGTGGTCTTGCTCCCTGACTCCTGTACAATGTCGCAAACCTCCGTCCATAGTTCATCAGGTACTCTATCAGATCTAGTCCCTTAAATCTATTTCTCACTTCCACTGTATAATCGTTAGGGATTTGATGTAGGTCATACCTGAATGATCTGGTGGTTTTCCCTACTTTCTTCAATTTAAGTCTGAATTTGGCAATAATGAGTTCATGATCTGAGCCACAGTCAGCTCCCAGTCTTGTTTTTGCTGACTGTATATAACTTCTCCATCTTTGGCTGCAAAGAATATAATCAATCTGATTTTGATGTTGACCATCTGGTAATGTCCATGTGTAGAGTCTTCTCTTGTGTTGTTGGAAGAGGGTGTTATGACCAGTGCGTTCTCTTGGCAAAACTCTATTAGCCTTTTCCCTGCTTCATTCTGTACTCCAAGGCCAAATTTGCCTGTTACTCCAGGTGTTTCTTGACTTCCTACCTTTGCATAACAGTCGCCTATAATGATAAGGACATCTTTTTTGGGTATAAGTTCTAGAAGGTCCTGTAGGTCTTCATAGAACCATTCAACTTCAGTTTCTTCAGCATTACTAGTTGGGGCATAGACTTGGATTACTGTGATATTGAATGGTTTGCCTTGGAAGTAACAGAGATCATTCTGTCATTTTTGAGATTGCATCCAAGTACTGCATTTCAGACTCTTTTGTTGACTGTGATGGCTACTCCATTTCTTCTAAGGGATTCTTGCCCACAGTAGTAGATATAATGGTCATCTGAGTTAAATTCACCCATTCCAGTCTATTTTAGTTTGCTGATTCCTAAAATGTCGACGTTCACTCTAGCCATCTCCTGTTTGACTACTTCCAATTTGCCTTGATTCATGGACCTAACATTCCAAGTTCCTATGCAATATTTTTCTTTACAGCATTGGACCTTGCGTCCATCACCAGTCACATCCAACATAGGTGAGCAGTTTTACATGCTCATCTATGTTGTAAGGAATATGACTGCTTTATTTCTTTTTCTTGCTGAGTAATATTCTATTCTTTGGATATATAACATTTTGTTTATCTGTTCATCAATTGATAGATATTTGGATTTTTTCTACTTTTAGGCTTCTATCAATAAACAATGAACATCTCCGTACAAGTATTTGTGTGGACGTGTGTTTTCATTTCTCTTGGATGTGAACCTAGGAGTGGAATTGCTGGGTCACATGGTAATCCTATGTTTACCATTTTGAGGAACTGGCAAGCTGTTTCCACAGCAGCTGTGTCATTCTTCACCCCACTTGCCACGTAGGAGGGCTCCAGTTTCTCCACATCCTTGCCAACACTTGCTGTTTTCTGTTTTCTTGATAACCATCTTAGTAGGTGAAGTTGCACCTCATTGATTCCCATTTCCCTGATGACATGTGTTGGACATTTGTGTATCTTTTGTAGAGAAATGTGTATATAAATCCTAGGCCCATTTTTCAGTTGGATTGTTTTTGTTGCTAAGTTGTACAAGTTAGTTATAATGTGGACAATGGAGATTTATCAGTTACATGACTTACAAATATTTTCTCCCGCTCCATGGATTAGCTTCTTACTTCCTTGATGGTATCTTTTGAAGTATAAAACATTTTAGTCTTGATTAAGTCCATCATACCTATTTCTTCTGTTGCCTTTGGTTTTGGTGTCATATTTAAGAAACCAAATCCAAGGTCACAAGTTTTACATCTAAGCTTTCTTCTATGAGTTTTATGGTTTTAGCTTTTACAGTCAGCTTTATCTATTTTTACAATAGCTTTATCTATTTTGAGTTGATGTTTGTATGTGGTGTGAGGTAGGGGTCCAGATTCATTCCCTTGTCTGCAGATGTCCAGTCATACCAGCACCACTTGTTAGAGAGACTGTCTTTTCCCCACTTGGCACTCTTGTCAAAAATCAGTTAGCCAAAGACTCTGTGGTCAATGCAGTAGGCCCTGGGTTCAATCCCTGATCAAGGAACTAGATCCCACATGCCACACCTAAGAGTTTGAATGCCCCAACGAAGATCTCTTGGACTTCAACTAAGACCCCATGAGACCAAATTAAAAGAAGAAAAAAAATCAGTAAGCAATAGTTGTTTGGGTTTATTTCTGGGCTCTCAATTCTATTCCACTGGTCTCTATGTCTGTCCTTGTGGCAGTACGACACTGTTTTAATTACTGTAGGTTTGTCGTAAGTTTTGAAATTGGAGTAAGAGTCTTCTGACTTCATTATTTTTCAAGGTTGTTTTCACTCTTCAGTGTCCCTCATAGTTACATATGAATTTTAGGATCAGCTTGTCCATTTCTGGGGGAAAAAAGCAGTTGGAATTTTGATACAATTTTGTGTTGAATTTGCAGATGATTCTGGGGATTAATGCTGTCTTACCAATATTAAGTTGTTCAAATCATGAATTTAGTCTAGCTTCCCATTTCTGTCATTTTTAAATTCTTTAAACAATGCTTTGTAGTTTTCATTATAAGACAGGTACTTGGTAGACATGCTTGGTATGTTCATGCATTCTCCGTTGTGTCCAACTCTTTGTGACCTTAAAAAAAGTTTGTCCCAAAGTATTTTATTCTTTTTGATACTATTAGAAATGGAATTGTTTTCTTTTTGGATTAGCTAGTGTATGTAAATGCTAATAAAACCCTTTGACCTTGAATTAGGCAATGGTTTCTTAAATATGGAAGCACTGCTGCTGCTGCTGCTGCTAAGTCGCTTCAGTCGTGTCTGACTCTGTGTGACCCCATAGATGGTAGCCCACCAGGCTCCGCCATCCCTGGGATTCGCCAGGCAAGAATACTGGAGTGGGTTGCCATTTCCTTCTCCAATGCATGAAAGTGAAAAGTGAAAGTGAAGTCGCTCAGTCATGTCCGACCCTTAGCGACCCCATGGACTGCAGCCTACCAGGCTCCTCCGTCCATGGGAGTTTCCAGGCAAGAGTATTGGAGTGGGTTGCCATTTCCTTCTCCATATGGAAGCACAGATTTTTGTATATTGACCTTATTAGCCAAACTGATTAGCACTAACAGTTTGTGTATGTGTGTGTGGAGTTTTCAGGGTTTTCTATATATAAGATCTTATCCTCTGTGAGCAGGGATATTTCACTTTTCCCTATTCAGGTTGGACGCCTTTTATTTTCTTTCTTGACTATTGCCTTATCTGGAACTTTGAGTGTAATGTTGAAGCAAAGTGGCATGAGTGTGAATTCTCATCTTTCCTGGTCTTAGGGGAAGCATTCAGGCCTTCTCAGTGGAGTGTGACGTCAGCCATGTGCTTTTCGTGCTTTCTCTTTGTCATGTTGAAGTTCTCTCTATACCAATTTCTTGAGTATTTTCTAATCATGAAGGAGCAGTGTATTTTTTTGAAGCAATATGTCTTGGGAATTCTGAAGGAAAAACACTATTTGCAGCTAGAAAAAGAGAAATCTTGACTAAAGACAAAACAACAAAATCACAATCAAATAGACAAAAATTGTGTGCAGGTCAAATGAAACGTCATTTGAGAATTCCTTTGAAGGCTTGATGCCTATGGAGGCGGCAGCTTACTGATAATCAAAGCTGTAAATGTGCCCAGGTCTCTTCAGTGTTGGAACAATCAGCCTAATGAGGAAAGGGCTTTTGTCAGTCGGTCCTTGGGTGAGATTGAGAAAATGTTCCCTGTACTGTTAAAAGACACAGCATGGTGATTCTGATAATTATCTGTTCACTTTCAGTTCAGTTCAGTTCAGTCGCTCAGACGTGTCCGACTCTTTGTGACCCCATGGACTGCAGCACACCAGCCCTCCCTGTCCATCACCAACTCCCGGGGTTTACCCAAACTCATGTCCATTGAGTCGGTGATGCCATCCAACCATCTCATCCTCTGCCGTCCCCTTCTCCTCCCGCCTTCAATCTTTCCCAGCATCAGGGTCTTTTCAAATGAGTCAGCTCTTCACATCAGGTGGCCAAAGGATTGGAGTTTCAGCTTCAACATCTGTCCTTCTGATGAACACTCAGGACTGATTTCCTTTAGGATAGACTGGTTGGATCTCCTTGCAGTCCAAGGGACTCTCAAGACTCTTCTCCAACACCACAGTTTAAAAGCATCAATTCTTCAGCGCTCAGCTTTCTTTATAGTCCAACTCTCACATCCATACATGACTACTGGGAAAACCATAGCTTTAACTAGACAGACCTTTGTTGGCAAAGTAATGTCTCTGCTTTTTAATCTGCTGTCTAGGTTGGTCATAACTTTTCCTCTAAGGAGTAAGCATCTTTTAATTTCATGGCTGCAGTCACCATCTGCAGGAGCCCAAAGAAATAAAAGTCTGCCACTGTTTCCACTGTTTCTCCACCTATTTGCCATGAAGTGATGGGACCAGATGCCATGATCTTAGTTTTATGAATGTTGAGCTTTAAGCCAGCTTTTTCACTCTCCTCTCTCACTTTCATCAAGAGGCTCTTTAGTTCTTCTTCACTTTTTGCCATAAGGGTGGTGTCATCTGCATATCTGAGGTTATTGGTATTTCTCCCGGCAATCTTGATTCCAACTTACGCTTCATCCAGCCCAGCGTTTCTCATGATGTACTCTGCATATAAGTTAAATAAACAAGGTGACAATATACAGCCTTGACGTACTCCTTTCCCTATTTGAAACCAGTCTGTTGTTCCATGTCCAATTCTAACTAATTCTTCCTGACCTGCTTTCAGGTTTCTCAAGGGGCAGGTCAGATGGTCTGGTATTCCCATCTCTTTCAGAATTTTCCAGAGTTTCCTATGATCCACACAGTCAAAGGCTTTGGATAGTCACTTTATAGAAGTGCACTTATTTATTTTAGAAGAGCATTGGTAATTCCATTTGTTCTTAAAGAAAAGGACATGATCTGTAAATGGCCACAACCACTTGTGTGTGGGTTTTGGTGAATTTCTGTCACTCAAGATATTGGACTCTATTTTTTTTGTTATTGCTTTTATTATTGTTTTTAACTTGCCAATTGCAACTGCATATATTTTAAAGAGCCAAATAATCCCACAAGAGTAACAAAAAACAGTGTCATTGTGCCCTGAGCCCCGTAACACAAGCACACCAGCTCTGAAGTCATCGGCCAAGCCAAGGGCAGTCTGGTGGTGGTGCCTTGGCAGAGGGCACATGTGTGCTGATGGTAGAGGGGGGTTGTGTGGACAAGCACAGTGCAGAGGGGAGTCAGAGGTTAAGAATGAAAGCAAACTCGAGTGGGTGTCCTGCACATCAGACCCAGAGCCTGAGCTGGTAAGAATGGTGAACCGTGATCAAAGCCAATCAACCATGGAGAGGAGAGCCTTTGAAGTCACCTCTTCTGAAGTCTTATGGCCACACCAGTGTTTCTGGGAAGGCACTGACCTCTGTCAGCAGCAACAGGGTGCTGACTTTCCCCCTCCAGATCCCCAGGCCTCACCCTGCAGCCTGGTATGGGGGCGAGGGGATGCCCTGGCCCTGCTGACCCCTGAGCACTCAGTGGTGACCATGACCATGATCGCCGTCCTGACAGTGAGCATCTGCTACCAGAAGAGGCAAGAGAAGCCAGGCCTGGATATTGCACTCTGCTCTGGGCCACCCTGACTTACACACGAACGTATTCCCATCCACCACCCACAGGCGTGGCCTCAGGGCAGCACATGGTCAGCACAGGAGCCTCGCAAAGAACTCTGCCCTCAGTGTCCAGCATCTGTATCCTTCATCCCAGGAGTCACCTCCTGCCTCCCTTCCTTGGCATCGCCCATATTTATCCTGATAATTTGGTGAACAATAACGTTTACAAGTTGTTTGACTTTCTTTTTGAGAAAAATTTAGCCAATTAAAAGCTTCCAAAAATACTTTATGAAAAATGATCAAGTGTTGATGTTGCCCGACGGGGGACAGTCTGCCTGGAAGCACGTCTCTTCTCTGCCCTTGATCCCGGCGGGAACGACTCAGTCATTAATCAACTGGGCGGATCAGGCTATCGTAAGAACTACGTTCTTGCACCTTAGCTTCACAAAAGTGAAATACACTGATGGCAGAAGCATTTGACAATGTTTCAAGGCTTTTACAATTTAAATGTCTTGAAACCACACATTCTGTTATATGTGAACTAGCGATTTCTCTCAGTCCTTGTCATCGTTGTTTATAAAATAAAGTATTCATTTTTCTGTGAATGAGTAATTGGGATATCCCCTTGTGTTAGGTAAAGGTTACTTTGCCATCTTTTGAGTGAACTGTGGAGATGGAAGCGCTGATCCACTACCCCGTGCTGAGAGGGTGTGGAGCAGCGCTGATGCCGCTCTGGACCGTGCAGACCAGCAGCCCACTTCCAGGAGTTTATTTAGTGGAACCACGAGGTCAACTGTGCAAAGTTTTATATACCCTGGATGGTCATGGCAGCCACTTCTGATAGTGAAAATTGAAGAGTCAATTTCTGTATGCAAAATTTAAGACAGTAGTTAAATTACAGTTAAATTTGCCAATAACATGGAACATCATGTAGCCATTAAGAGCATATAGATTTAAATATATCTTAATATTTTATCATATTCACTTTTGAAAGGTATAATATATATATACATGTATAGTGATAAAATATGTGTAGTGTGATCCTATTAAGTGTGTGTCTGTGTGGGTGTATGTGCAGACACACAGTACGTACATGTTAGCATTTACAGAGGAAAAGTTCCAAAAGGCTAGGCACCAAAATGTTGATTGATATTGTGATAATGAGGGGTGTGTTATGTGAAGTCGTTTTGTTTTCTGCTTCTTATTCATGAATTAATTATGTTTTTATATCATATCGTAAAAACTCAGAAGTTTATATAATAAGTGCTTAGTCACTTCAGTCATGTCCAACTCTCTGCAACCCCAGGGACCATGGCCCGCCAGGCTCCTCTGTCCACGGATTCTCCTGGCAAGAATTACTGGAGTGGGTTGCCATTTCCTTCTCCAGTGATAAAGTATGAAGTGAGTGAAGTGAAGTCGCTCAGTTGTGTCCGACTGTTTGCGACCCTATGGACTGTAGCCTACCAGGTTCCTCCATCCATGGGATTTTCCAGGCAGTAACTTAATGTAAATTTAAATAATCATAGCTCGTTCCTTTTTCCTGGCTGGTTATATAACTGAGTGGCTGTTCTGGCAAAATGCTTGTCTACTAAAGTCGGCAGTTATGGCTGTGGCTTCCCGTCTTCAGTGAGTTTGGCTGGAGAAGCCGCCGGGCACATGGACGTCTGACGGCATCCGTCTGTGCCTCTTCCTGCAGGTGGTGACACTCGGGTCCAGCCCACGCGGCGGCTCTATACTGTGGGCCTGCCTCCCGAGGGGTGGGTCCCCCCTCTGCCAGAGCCCCCGCGCAGCTCAAGTTCAGAGAGCTCTTCCAGCAGTGAGGACACAGGAGGTAAGACGGCCGACAGCCTTCAGGGACTTCCAGGGTCGGTGTAACTTCACGTGAACTTTGATGGGGGTGAGTGTCACATGGCCTTGTGGTCCGCAATCACTAGAGACACTTGTGAAGATGCATGACAGCACCAACTCAGGTTGGGAGGGGACTCAGGTTGGGGTGTGATCTCAGCCCTATTGTTAACAAATTACACATCAGGAGAAGTCTGGCCTTAATATGTCCCAACTTGAAAGTGCTTCTCTTGTTAAGTGAACTTTTTTTCTTTACTTTCTAATTTTTTTCAAAATTTCCAAGATTGTTATCAGCTTTGTAATCATGGAAATAACTTAGGTTATGTGTCTGGTAGAAAACTGAACAATGCTGTCAGATGTTTTATGAGTGAAGGAGGTGCACTGGGGGTGGTGCGGGGGCTGCACGTCACATTCATGCCTTAAAAATTCCCCCTTTAATTTATCATTTCAAAACTTCCTTAAGAGGAATTTGGAATTTTCAATAAAATTTTCCCCAGATGGTTTTTAACAAGTAATAAACTAAGAAACTCTATACCATATGCCTTAATTAATTTGCATATTAAGAAAATACGATTTTCTACTAGATTGATCTTTCTGACTTCCTAAGAATCAGAAACCATAAAATCAAAAACGAGATAGTTAAGGAGTGATATATTTATCTTTTTAAGCCCTGTTGAAAATCTTTGGAATTATTGGAAAAATAGATTGTTTCATTAGAAAATTAAGCTATGTCCTTATAAAGATAAATCAATTTGGTGACGTACTCGCTGTGTACCTCGGGTGTTTAATAACAAAGTGCGGACTCACCCTGGAGCTGCCGCCGCAGCGAGCTCCACCCCCAAGCCTCCCAGGTGGGCCTGTGCGCGGTGCCCCAGCTGAGAGCCTTCCGAGTGCACTGCTAAGCTAGGGGGGTATCCTTCCGGGAGACCAAAAGCTCCACAGTCTTGTTGCTGGCAGTTTAAGCAGAGAGTGTGAGGACTGGAGTCAGAAAAGAAGAAAAGTCCAGTGTCCACCATTTTTATCCGTTTGAATGCACAGCACTGTTAAGTCAGTTCAGTAGTTACTTCTAGAGAAGTTGAGGAGGAAGCGTCAGTTGCAGGTCATTGCCCCATCTGTGCCCGCAGTATCCTGCCTCCCCTGGCTCAGCCCGGGTACAGGTGGCAGGCCTGCTGGTGACCCCCAAGGCCAGCCCCCTCCTCGCCTCAGGCCTTGTCCAGACCCCTGGTTTGTCAGACCCCGTGCAGCCAGAGGCACGTCCTTCTGCTGTAGGCATTTGCGTCCTGCCATTGTAACAGTGCCTCAGCAGCTTTGCAAAGATCCTTTATTCATCCTGAAGAGGAGGAGTCCCTGCCTGCCACTGCCAGCAGGTGAAGTTCTGGGACCTCTACAGAGACGTTGCATTCACATGTTCTACACAGAAATAGGAACCCCAACTTTCTTATGAACTGAAAAACAGGCCAGCCTCTAGGAAAGAGGGCCTTTTCTTCTCTGTTAGGCCAATCCTTTTTTTTAAAGAAAAGTATTTTGTTTTTCTGGACTATAGAAACACTTACTATAGAAAAGTCGAGCATTACAGAAAACACACAGGAAGTAAAACATTACCTAAGACCACCAGGGCAAGATCTCAATAAACATTTTTTGAAAATTCTCCCTGTACATGTTGTATGTGCACATGCAGCTTTTATAAAAGTACATATTATACGTCCTGCATTATAAACCACTTTCCACACTTGGTGTGTTATGGAGATTTTTTTTTCCGTTTCATTGCATATACATGTATTTATATCATTTTTTTTAAGTAGCTGAAATATATTGTATGTAAGCAACTTGTTTATAACTAGACTCTCCTTTCCCACCTTGAAAGATATCTAGAACTTTCCCTGGTGCTCGGTAAGCCCTTGGCATATGAACGCTGTCGTCACTGTGACAGTTATGCTCTCTGCTGGGCGCCGGCACCCTGGTACCTGTTTTCAGGCCTGTGGTTTTAGTGACTGTGAGGTGTCTCCGGGTATCTTTTCTACACTCTCCCGCCACCTGCCATCCGGGCCGTTTCCCAGTTCCTCCTTGCTAGGCTCTTGTTTTGGATCTTCCTCTGTAGATTGTCTTCCTTTTCCAGATTTCCTACGAAATCTCCCTTGCTTTGGTTTTAATTCCTCTGCTGACCTCTGTGGCATGGTTTCTCCCGCTCAGGGTTCTCACGGCCCCCTCTCTCATTTTCAGCAGGCCCTGCTGTGCTGTTTGTGACGGGAGTGGCCCCCGGGCCATGCGGCTCTCAGTAGAGGGCCAGCGGGCTCTGGCGGACATGGAGACCCTCGCGGGGCTCCTGTGGGCTCCTTCCATGACCTCCGCCCTGCCTGCAGGCTCCCGTCTGCTTCTGCCAGTCCTATTCTTGCTGGTCAGTCCTGCTGGGGCCCAGCTGTGCAGTGGTTGGTGTCTCATTCGCTGACCTCACACACATCCTGTGTCCATCTGAGACGTTCCACGACTGCTGTCACCCTGTTCTTATCTGCCCCCCGTGCAGCCAGCAGGCAGCGTCGGGTCAGGTGAGGTCCCAGCTTCCCACGGCCCTCCACCCTCTGCCCAGTCACCCCAGCATGGGGGCCTCTCCTTCGCGAGGTCCTTCCCCCTTTCCTCTCTTGGCCATCTTGACCCCACACCCACCTCAGAAATGCAGGTGAACCCCTCTTGCCTTCCATCCAGTACCTGATTACTTCTACAACTTTCTTGGTCTCGCAGCCTCACCTCCAACTCTTGGGGGCTGGAGCCCCAACTTGCCAGGTGGCTGGGGGTGCAGGAAGGGCCTGGGGCCTGCAGCCCCACTGCTGACTGTGCGTGTGCCTTCCTTGCTTCTCCAACCTGTTTCCTTGGCTACCTGATGGTAGTAATCCTGCACTGGCAAACCCCACGCTCGCCATGCCAACCAGATTGGGTTTGTTGCAAAGCTTGTACAAATGTGAGAACTGCCAGCTCTCAATTCCCTAAGGCACTGGCGCCTGCTGGAGTTAAGTCTTCAGTCAATATTTGATGACCAAGTTGAATATTTATAAAAACAGCCACTAAGGAAGCACCAGTCCTCTCTCCTTGTTCATAATTACAAGTGGTTTGACTGTATTGACATGGTTTTTGTGTTCAGATCAAGCTGCAAAGTCATTAAAATCAAGTCGTTTTTATGGGAGGCTATTGTGATTATTATTCTAATAGCAAGCTCCAGTTGAAATAGTTATTAACTTCGTGGCTTTTGGAAGCATGAGCTCAGTGCACAATTCTAATGTGGATTCACTGTGAGTTAAACAACCATCCTTTCAATGTGTTTTGACAGATTTAGGCCTCAGTTCTGAGGCAGATCAGTTTTCAGATCTTATTGATTCTGTCTGGGCTGAAGAAATCTTGATGCTTGCTTTCCAGAGCTTCCCAGGTGTGGAGCAGAGCAGGCACTCTGACTGACTGAGAAGGTGCGACTTTCGCCAGATGCACCTGAAGCTGCGACAGAGTCCTGGGTGGGCTCTCAGTGGAGACTCTCTGATCCGGGGCGGCAGTCCACATAGCGCACCCGCTCGTGGGCCCGGCAGAGTCACACCTGAGAGTTGTTAGCAGGTTTCCGTCTTGTCTGGAGCCCACATGGAGAGGCCCGGGGCAGTGAGGCGCCCTGCTGCTCTGGGGCTGCGATTCTTGTCCTGGGGGGGTGCCCCGCACTTGGCGCTGTGGGTGTCATCTTGCCACCCTGCTTGCTGGGCGGGTGAGCGTGCGTCCCGCCTCTGTCTGCAGGCTCCCCCGCAGCCGGTCTGTAGGGCCTGGGGCCTTCTGGGCTCACGGAGGTGCCGTCAGGCAGGCGTCCCAGGAGCGCCTCCTCCCACCTCTGACACTCCTCTTGCCCTGCCTGGCCCTTCTTCAGAGCTGGCAGGGGGAGGGCTTTTCTCCCACTCTGTCACATATTGCATTTCCCCTCCATTTTTAGTTTGCAACCAGTTTCCCTGATGTAGTGATGTTAATACTGATTGAATACTTCATGCCGCTACAGTCAATCAGTTGATACTTTGCTTAGAAGTAGTGTTTTTCTAGTGTTGATGTTTATGGGAGGGTTGGCCTGCAGGCTTCCCTTCCTGTGGAGTCCTCCTCTGGTTTTGAAATGAACACTGTGTTGTCCTCACAAAGCACTGTCACTGTCTCGGTCACTGTTGCTATTCTCTGGAAATGTTTTGTGTGTTAGGCGTTTGTTTCTTTGCTAAATGTTTCCCAGAAGTAAGGTGACTCCACCTAGGCCCGTAGCTGTCTGTGGGATTGCTCGCTGATGTATCTGCACAGAGCTGTTCACAGGGTCATCTTCCTGGTCCTTTCGAGTCCACAGGCAGGGTGTTAACACACACCTTCACCGAGACTCTGTTTACGTCTCCTGTGCTCACCCCATCCTGTCTTGCGCCGTTTGTCTGTCTTTCTTCACAGTGTCAGTGATGGCTGCTGCCTCTCTGTTGGGTTTTCCTTTCCTCTTCCTCTCTTTTCTGTGCTTCTTATTGTTATTTCTTCTACTTTCATCAGGTTTAAGTTGTGTATTTCCAGCTTCTTGCTTATATCATTGATTTTTAGCCTTTTTTCTTTCCTGACATATTTAAGGTTATAAATTTGCCTTCAAGTAGAATTTAGTGGCATCCCATATGTTTTCAGTTGTTATAATTTCACTAAGTTTAAAATAGTCAATTTTCCTTATTATGAAAGCTATATCTGCTCAGTGTCTCACAGTTAGAAATCAGAAAAGTACAGTGAGGGAAACAACCTACAGTCACAGCACCCAGAGACCATGGTTAACCCCCAGCATCTGGACCTTCACTGTCTCAGTATTTTCCTCTTAAGAAGTGCACACCCACAGTTATATAAAAAAGTATGATACGCTTACATTTTACAGCCTCTTCTGCCACATCCTCCTCCTCGGATCCCTGTTTTATAGTCAGAGCAGCAGGCTGATGACTCACCGTCTTCACAGGGCCGCGTTCATGCGGCGCTGTCACTGCTTGGGGAGAGAAATGACCGGAGGGTAACGTCGGTGACTGGCTCGGCTGGACAGGCCTGGAGAATGCAGATACTGGGGAGAAATGAAAGCAGGTCCCTGGACACCACTCTTAGCAGACAGTGAGGATGCCCCTAAATGACTGCACACTGGTCCCCAGACAGCTTTACCGTGACATGATGGAGCATCCTATAGGAGACTTTTTTCCAAATCAATAAAGGCATGAATAGCCCCTAATGAAGAGAAATCTGATGTTTCCTTTTTTTCAACTGAACCTGGAAAATTAAAAAATTTTCATAAGCTGCTGTTATTTTTCAGACATTAATATTTTACAAGACCAACTCAAGGGCCAGCTATTCGGAGGTGCTCATGAATGAGCTGTGGCCTGTCTGTTACACTAAGCAGATCCCTAATGTCAGTTAATATCACCTTTCAAATGAAATAGGAAAGTGCTGTGCTTAGTCATCCACTGTGACTGAGGAGAGAGAGAAAATATATGTGTGGGACTGCATGACTGTCATGTCATGACTTTATGAGCAGTGATTTGGGCTTTGTGTGAAGTTCCAGGCAGCAACAGGTCTCCAGTTGTCACATGCATCAAGAGAAAATAAAGGACCAGGGCCAGGGAGGACTCTTTGCCTGTCTCTAGCAGCAGTGCCTGATGTGGTGACCGCTCCTGGCTGTAGGGCGGGGCCTACACGTCACAGGGAGCGGCAGGGAGGCGTGTGGGCGCCTAGATGGATGCGGAGCCCAGAACAAGGGCAGCCACAGCCTCGGGGACCGCAGGGGTGACCCGTGGGCTCTGAGTCTCGAGCCCCTCATCGCGAGAACTGCAGTGCAGGGACCCCACGGCACCTTCCGTCTGACGTCAGTGGCAGATCAAGGCCCCAGAGTGGGACTTTGAGGGAGAAGGCTTTTCGTTCCATGGGGTGACACGCTGTTTCAGAAGTCCCAGCATGACCTGTGGTGGGCCCTGGGGATCACCCGTAAGAGCCTCTGAGTGTGGGTGGCAGCACCGCTGTCCTTGGTCTGCTGGAGCAGAGTGGATGTGTGCTGAGTGTGCAATGGGCACGCACTGCACCAGGGTGCCAAGATGGGATGGTCGCGGCAGCACGGGCAGGGGGTGATTCCTGTCAGGCCCCACGTCCTCCCGCAGGCCTTGCCACCACCTGTCTACTCCAGACCTTCAACTTCTCTGAGAGCCCAGATCGCCCCTTCATTCAGGTGTGACCCAGTGCTGACTGGGACGGTTCAGTCATCACTTTGCTTCTCATCCCCACATACAAGTAACTCTTTAGAAGGTACTAAAGCACACTTAAAAAGCTTAAGAATTCATGTTTTTTTCCCCAAAACTAGGAGTGAAATTTTACTCTGGATAAAATTGCAACAGCTCTTACATCCTTAAAATCAAACCATAGGTCATGATTGCAATAATGAATAAATACAGACACACACACCTTTTTTGGAAGAACAAGTAGGTTGTTAATTTACTTTATGATAAATCCCAGGATTCTTGATAATGTACTTGGTTTGAATAAAATTAATAATCACTGAAGTAAATGTCTTAAGTTCCTTTTCTACTAAATTTACAGAATCCTAATGGAAAATTTATTTAGCCTAATGAGTTTGTTATGATTCCACTTTAGAGAAAATTGTTGTATTTGAATTTTTGTGTTTATAGATCAGGATCTTCACGATCTGCCAAAGAGAAGAAGAATTAGAAAGCATAAATCAAAGAAAAAATTTAAAAATCCCAATAACATCCATGTAGAACCAGCAGAATCAGAGAAACAGCAGAGTCTTCTGCAAGAAAAATTGCAGCCACAGCACACAGATGGCCCCACAATAAGCAAAAATAAAAAAAGGAAACTCAAAAAGAAGCAGCAAATGCAAAGGAAGAAAGCAGCTGGCTCACTAACAGGAGCCTCTGGCATGCCCTTCATGTACCAGCCTGAGGAGGCAAGCAGTGAGCAGGAGGATGTGTCAGCGACTGATGGAGAGAGCGCCGAGGGTGCCACGGGGGGAGCGGCTGCGGGCACTGTGGAGGAGAGGGTCCTGCCCCGTGAGGAGGGAGGAGGCCCGGACGCTGAGGAGGAAGAGGTTAAAAGTACCAATGAAAAGGCAGATGGTATCCTCAACTTTTTGAAGTCAACACGAGAAATTTATTTTTATGATGGTATGTTTTTTCCTGTTCTGTTGAATAACGGCATCCACTCACTTGGAAAAAATGAGCAAATGTAAAATGTTTAAAATACAAAATACATTAAAATATTTAGTATTCAAAATAAATTGTTAGTTTTGAGGCAAAAATGCAAATGTTTAAACTGATCCTACCAAAGATCTGGGCTGACCCCCTGCTTGAGGCTTACCAGGGTTAACAGCCAGCCCATTAGCAGTGTGGGTCCAGATGAGGGTGGTCTCCTCATCTTCATTTCTCTGAATATGCTGGTATTCTCAGCTGTATGTCTACAGAGAATATAAATCCAGGTTGGACTGATGAACCCTTGCTCATTTTCATCGGCTGGTAGAGTTGTGAAGGAAGTATACACATTGATTTGCCCCCCAATGTGTGACTCAGTGATTTGAGCTTTTCCTGTGTTCAGGATACTTGAGCACTATTTGTACTGATATAGGCGATGAAGTTTATTCTGGAGTTTGTTCTGATGGGTGATGATTCCCTACCTTTGTGTGGAGTCTGACAGCAGCCCTGAGGATCAGGAGCCCAGAGCAGAGTGCTGAGGTACCTTCCACCTCCCCTGGCTCTGATCCGCCCCTGGTAGATTCTGGCAATGTGGTGGTTTAGTGCGTCCAGACTGTAGCACAAACAAGATGAGAAATGCTGACTGTATCATAACTGGAGGGGGAAAGAACGGACTTAAACAGTGATGCAAAAATACCGTGCTTAGTGGGTCCATTTTAACCAAGAAGATTAACCCTCTCTCTCTTTGCTTGTTTACCCGCACTTTATGTTGATAATAAGTTGAAAACATCCTTAGCAAATGTCCACATGACACTGATAGGAGGACGTGGCGGATACACTGCAGAACAGAAACAGGGTTCAGAGAGATTCCAGTAGGTGATCTCTCTGCCTGAGAGAGTAGCTTCTGGCAGACGACCCTCCTGCCAAGGAGCCTGACGTGTAAGGTGAACTTGGGGCTCCAGGAGCTGCTGAGGAGACCAAGGGCAGGTCCCAGAGGAGGTGCAGCACAGGCCAGGGGAGCCAGACTCCTGCTGCCCTCCTCCCTCCAGGTGCTTGCCCCCCACCCCTCAGGTGTTTGTCCTCTGCCTCTCAAGTGTTTGCCCGTCCAGACGGGCTCGGGCGAGGGTCCAGGGGAAGGGGCAGCGCAGCCCTGGGGAGCAGGCCGACTAGCAGAGTCCTGGGGCTGCCTGGGTCTGGGAAGGAAGGTGGAGGGCCCAGAGTTGGCAGCTCTGTGACAAAGGAAGGTCGGAGATCAGAAGCAGAGCCGCACTGGTCCCCTTTAAAGCCGTGGCCCGGCCCTGAACTGTGGGATGGGAGGAGGGCAGCCTCTGGCGTCTCAGGGACCGAGCAAGCAGGGCTAAACTGACCCTCCCGCACAGCACGCTGGCCACACGCTTAGGTGCAGCTGGACCTCTGCCGGCCATACATGCAGCACCCTGCTGTCGGCTCTGTCGATGGCCCCTTCCCTGTCTGCCAAGCAGAGGCAAGGAGAATGCCATGAGCCGAGCTCCAGAGATTTTCTCGTGCATTCACTGGAGTGTGTCAGGTGCAGCAAGAGACAGGATGGCACAGCCTAACCCATGAGGAGCAGCGTAGTAGAAAGGGGCTGTGGGGTAGAGACACCGCCGTCACCAGACGGCAGATCTAAAATAGCTGTGACTGAGAAGTCCAAGAAGTAGGGAGAAGGTGGACAAGGATACAAATCGGAGACTTTGGCCAGAAAATTTGAACCTATTAGAATAACCAAACGAAGCTTCTAGGTGTAGCAGCCACATAGGTCAGAAAGAGGCTCGCCCGTGGGGCTGCACAGTGGGACGGGAAGAGGTGGCAGCCGGGAGCTTTTCAGAGCTGGCAAAGGCCCCAGAGTCACAGGCTCTGGACATTCTATGAGCGCCAACCAGGGCTAGTGCAGAAACGGCCTAGCACGATGCAATGGAGAGGGCACTGTGGCTCATGGGCAACAGAAGAGCCACGGTCACCTCCTGGGCTTCCCCGAAGCATCGCAGATGCCCAGCGGCTTTGTTCTCTGCAGTTCCTGATGCTATCAGAGGGCTTGGTGTGGTGTCTGTTCCCTGTGCTCTGTGTGTGACTTCTAAGACACGGGACGTCCAGCTGCTTTACGAGATCAGTGCCTTAACAGACACCACGTTTCCACTGCGCTTCAATCACTGTATTTTGTTGTTTACTTTTCAGAGTTCTGCTCTGATTGTCCCTCATGGCGACTTTTTGTATCCTAGACACATCGCTCTTAAGTAGAAATATACGTTTGACGCTTTCTTTAAGAGGTGAAAGCTTATCTTCAGTTTACAGGAGTAAAAATGCGATTCTCAGTGACCCTGTCCTTGTTTAGGTGTCTCCAAGGATTCCGATCCTGGTGTCTTTATGGAAAGCACCAACAAGCTGTTTAAACAACTGGAAACTCACAGTGTGTCCCCCTCAGACGTGTTCATTCTGGATCACATGAAAACGCTGCTACTTTTGCACGACACCAAGAGATTGAAGAGTGCCCTGGACGTGTTCCCGGAACACTGCAGTATGCCACCCGGTGTGTGCCCTGTTCATTGTGCCCTTGGTTCATTGTGCTGCTTTAGAAACTTGTCTCGGGTTCACCTCTGAAAAACTTTCTCCACCGAAACAGTCCTGTATCAGAAAATGTAAGGCTGCACATATGCTTGAGGAGTAGGTTCCCACAGAGGGTTATGCTCCTTGCATCTCTCTTGCTGTAAAATTATCTCCTAATATATGCAGACATGCATGTGCAATCTACTTTTTCCAGACTTGTGAGCGCCACTCTTAGGACTGAATTTTTACTGGTTTAAATGGAAGTGGAAGAGTTCATTTCTTTTCCCTTTTTGTTTTCCTCTGCTAGATGTGAAGATGGTCCATTTTCTGTCCCCCAGGTATCTTGGTCTGCCTTCCTGAACCCCTGAAGTTAAAAGGGGGAGTTGAACCATTAGACGATTTCTCTCTTGTTTACTTCCTCAACCTTTGTTGGATACCTGTTCCATGCAAACTGTCAGGCACTGGGGCTGACTGTCCTTGTGTGCTCACAGCACTGTGGGGTGGGGCCTTCACGTTGGTGGCTTGAAATGGGCCTCAGTGGGAATGTTCAGGCCACTGAAGTCTGCAGACACTGAGGATCAGAGGATCGGGACTGTTTGGCAGCAGCATGGATCAGAGCCCCTGTCAGACCCAGACAGGCATAGGACAGACAGACAGCTGAGTGGGCGGAAGCTCCTGCAGGTCACCTTAGGGCAGTGGTCTCTGAGTGAGTGCAGTGCACGGCTTTCCTCCTCGGAAACCTCAGAGTACGGCTGAGGAGTCAGACCGACGTGCTGAAAAAGCTACATGCCACGTTTTGTCACATAAAGTGACAGTAAAGCTGATAGTAAAGCCAACGGTAAAGCAGTGTGGCACTGATACAATTAGCAGGTGGATGGGGGATTGACAAGACCCTGTGAGTCGGGCTCCTCAGGAAGACCCGCCTGCACGTTGATCCAGAGCTGATCCGTGAGGGCCCTTATCTGCCCCACCTGTGACACTGGTCCCGCCGCAGGCCCTCAGTGGAGAGAGCAGAGGAGCTCCCTGCCCTTCAGGGTCGTGTTCTCGTGGGGACAGGGAAGCGGGGAAGTCAGTGAGGTGTGCTTTGTACAGCTGCGCTCCTGGAGGAGACATGGGGTGAGCAGGAGAGGGTGGGGGAAGAGCCAGGGCCTGGTCACGTCAGGCCTTGGGGGGCCTGCTGAGTGTGTTGGCCTTCAGCCTGGGAGACGTGGCCACTGGGAGGCCCACAGCGTGTGGCTGTGCTGAGCAGGGCCTCTCGGGCCATCGCACTCAGACCGGAGAAGGGGTCGGGGGCAGCAGAGGCTTTGGTCATGCTCCTGGCAAGAGGGCCATCCCCAGGCGTGGTCAGATTTGGGCCAGGTGTGAAGGTGGACTCGGATTTCCCTGCTGCCCGGGCGAGGGCACTCTTTGGCCTGAACCCATCATGAGCAGGAGAAGCGGTCATAGGGTCCGGGACCGGCTAGAGGTGCCTGTCCATGTCCAGGCTGGGGCTCATGCCCCAGCAAGCCACTGCCAGTCCCCTTCACGGAGCAGTGTGGGGCTTGGGGGACAGGGGCTTTGTCCTGGTGGGATCTGCAGTGTGAAGCGGGGAGCTGGGGGGTGAAGGTGGCACCTTCGAGGGTATGTGCGCTGAGGAAGGGAGTGGGCACGCTTCTCACAGGAGCAGCTCCAAAAGGAGGTCCTGGGGTGTGGGCTGAGCACTCAAGAGCCAGGCTCCCACCAGTGGGGGGGCCCCCTGGCCGCTCAGGACCCCAAGCCCATGACCCCATGTCTGCATCCTTCCTTCCTGCTGGTTGTCGGGCCTATTGTATTCAGTATTTTAGCTTCCATAAGGAAGTTTTTGCAAAAAGCCAATTTTATTAAGTTAAACTAATACAGTGTTTTTATGAGATATGAAAACAAATGATTTACAGTCCAGCTGAGTTCCTCACACTGAAGGTGCTCCCCGCACACAGCTGAGATGCGTCAGGGGAGCAGGGGCAGCGCTGGGGGCTTTAGTGAAAATCATTGGACAAGTTTTGCCTGGAAGCACTTATTTAACTAGTTGATGGAACTAAGATTTAGGTTTGAAGCACTTCTCTGTGAAAATAAATTCCTTTTTAGTGTGTCTGTGTAGGATATGCATTAGAAGTGTTTCCATGTCATGCTACTTTATAAAATGAAATCTTACAAATGGTGAAGCTTTATTTTCAGATATTGGTTCTGTCTAATTCAGTCAGCTTTAGCATTCTGAAATTGTTTTCTTTTTCATACAACTAGCTTATGAAGCTTAGTCGGTAGCTGCGTCTCTCCTGTCGATGGGATCAGCCTGGAGATAGTAGCATTTCAGTAGCAGACACTGGGACCTTTCTCTCTCTGCTGCCTCAGCAGTTAGTTTTCCTAGTTTGTGGGTGTTTCATCAGCTGGGTGTGGCAGCATAACCCACAGCCAGCGCACGTGTTTCTACAGTTAGTCCAACAGACCACATTCTGTCATCTGCATGTACGTACATCTACCATCTGTGGGGTTCATATCGTGCTCTGCACACCATGAAGACGCTGCGGGCACCCCCACCCTGAACCCTCCCGAGTCCTCTGTGTCCATATTAGGCATCATCATGCCTGAGGCTGAGGGGCCAGGGGGCTGGCCTAGGGCAGGACAGACCGTGCGTTTGGAGGCAGCTTGGCACACTTCTGTATGGAGCACAAGATGGACCCCGGCCCGCAGTCCCAGCCTCTACTCAGAAATGCATCTCAGCCTCAGCAGTAGTCAGCTGCCCCTTGGGCACCGAGGTCTAAGCCTTGGGGTTGGAGCCTTAGACCTGGCATTCCCTACCATGAGCATCTTTACAAAGAGCAAGGCCTGAAACGAGGGGCTGTGCCCTCAGCTCAGGCACTTTGCTGGGCCGTTCTTGGGACCGTTCCTGAAACCTGAGTGCCATCCATCCCAGCTCATCTCACTTAGAATTATGCTTCTAACTTCCTGCTGCTTTGTCCACCTTTGATGTAAACTTATGTTTTTCTTTCACTTCGTATGCAGTTTTTCTCAAGCTCAGATGTTAAGCATGTAGTACTGTGTGTGATGTAAAGTGAAATACAAACATTCTAGACTATACTTTTGTGGGATTCACAAGTGTGCTATCAGTGTCATTTCACCTCCTAAGTTGTGTTTCATTCGATTAATTCAGGATTTACTTTTGGCCTAAGAACTAATAGTTGCAAAATAATAATTTATAATTTTTCTTTTTGTTTTATTTTTTGTTCTGTTGTCTTTTTGCCTTTCAGAATATGCCCGAGTAATCTCAGCTCTCTTTAATTACTGGATCACACATATCCTTCCTGAGAAAAATGAATGAAATCAGTGCATCTATTTAAGAAGAGCTAATATTTGACAAGAAAATAGAAAAGACCGGTATGAAATGGTCTGAGACTTACTTCCTATACACAGAGGAGATGAAATTCTCTTCTAAGTTTTCTTTATAACCCAGACCCTGGGAACTCTGAGGACATTTCTGCCATATTATTTATTTATGTGTTTGTACATAATAGGTAAATGTAATCTGAGACTTCAAGTGATAAATTGGGATAAAATTGAAAATTTCTTTGAAATTTTGTACATCTTAAATTTTAAAATGGACATTCTGTTAAAACTGTATAGTTTGAAGCTATATATATATATATATTTTTTTTTTTTTATAAAGTTTTAAATCACCTGTGTCTGAAAGTTTAAGAATGTTGTATGGGTATTAAAATGTTCATTTTAAGTAGTTTGATTCTACAGTAATTGAATTTATTTATTGTTTTCTTCTGCTTTTCCTCTTCTCTACTTTGGAAATAATATCAAGAACATATTTTTCCTGTTTCCTCTTGTTGTGGAAGCCATCACCAGTTTTCAGTGAGATTGAGTTTTAAAAACACCAGTCAATGCAGTGTTATAGGACCACATTGTCTCTACCTATAAAAATATACATTTTTTATCGTGGTAAAATATATGTAACACAAATACGCCATTTTGAAGTGTATGATTCAGTAGCATTAAGTACATTCACAGCATCATGAGGTCATCACAACTATCCTCCCTTGTTTTAGGCTGAACGATGCTCCACACTGTTTGTCTACTATCTGTCCATGGACACTGGGTTGTTGCCCCTGTTTCCTCTTACGAATAACACTGCTGTGAACATTATGTACAAAATTGTGTGTGGACATTTTCTTCACTTCTCTTGGGAGTGGAATAGCTGGGTCAGATGGTAATTCTACGTTAACCTTTTGAGGAGCTTCCACGCTGTGGTCCACAGCAGCTGTGCTATCTTCAGCCAAACAGAAGTGCTGAGTTCTCTGTGTCCCCACCAATACTTGTTATTTTCCACTTTTCTGGTAACAGCCATCCTCGTGGTTGTGTAAAGGCATCACATGGTAGTTTCAGTTTACATTCCATGTACTCATTAGCTGTTCTCCTCTTTGGAGACCTGCTTGAAGTTATCACCCATTTGTGAACTAGATTATTAGCTTTTTGTCATTGAATTATGAGTTCTTTGTACTGGGTCACATGGCAACTCCAGTTTTTCGAGGAACCTCCGTACTGTTCTCCATAATGGCTGTACCAGCTTACATTCCAACCAACAATGTAGGAGGGTTCCCTTTTTTCCATTCCCTCTCCAGTAGTTATTATTTGTATAGACTTTTTAATCAGGGCCATTCTGAGCAGTGTAAGGTGGTACCTTATTGTAGTTTTGATTTGCATTGCTCTAATAATTAGTGACGTTGAACATCTTTTCATATGCCTGTTGGCCATTTGTATGTCTTCTTTGGAGAAATGTCTGTTTAGGTCTTCTGTCCATCTTTTGATTGGGTTTTTTGATATTGAGTTGTATGAGCTGTTTGTATAATATATTTTGGAAATTAAGCCTTTGTCAGTCACGTCATTTGCAGATATCTTCTCCCAGTCCATAGGCTATCTTTTTGTTTTATTGATGGTTTCTTTGCAGTACAAAAGCTTATAAGTTTGGTTGGGTCCCATTTGTTTATTTTTGCTTTTATTTCTTTTGCCTTGGGAGACTGAATGGTACAAGGTATGTCACAGAATGTTTTGTCCATGGAATTTTATGGTGTCACGTCTTACGTCTTAAATTCATTTTGAGTGTATTTTTGTATGAGGGTGTGTCCTTAACTTCACTGTTTTACATGTGGATGTCCAGCTTTCCCAACACTGAAGAGACTGTCTTTTCTCCATTACATGTTCTTGCCTCCTTTGCTGAAGATTGACTGTAGGTGTGTGGATTTTATTTCTGGGCTCTCTATTCTGTTCCATTGATCCATATATCTGTTTTGTTCTGGTACCATGTTGTTTTGATTACTGTAGCTTTGTAGTATTGTCTGAAGTCCAGGAGGGTTATACCTCCTGCTCTGTTCTTTTTCCTCAGAATTGCTTTGGCAATTCTGGGTCTTTTATGGTTCCATATAAGTTTTAGGATTATCTATTCTAGTTCTGTGAAAAATGTCATGGGTAATTTGATAGCGATCACATTCAGTCTGTAGATTGCTTCGGGTAGTATGGCCATTTTAGCAATATTAATTCTTCTAATCCAAGAATATGGGATATCTTTCCATTTCTTTGAATCATCTTCAGTTTCCTTTATTAATGTTTTATAGTTCTCAGCATATAAGTCTTTCACCTCCTTGGTCAGGTTTATTCCTAAGTTTTTTTTTAAATAATTAATTTTTTTTTAATTGAAGGATAATTGCTTTACAGAATTTTGTTGTTTTCTGTTAAGTATTTTTTTAATGCAGTTTTAAAAGGAATTGTTTGTTTTATTTGCCCTTTCTGACATTTCATTGTGAGTCTAAAGAAATACAACCAATTTCTATATGTTAATCTTGCATCCTGCTGTTTTGCTGAAATTATCAGTTCTAATAGTTTCTGTGTGGAGTCTTTAGGGTTTTCTGTATATAGTGTCATGCCATCTGCATATAATGATAATTTTACCTCTTCCATTCCAGTTTGTATACTTTTCCTTTTTCTTGTCTGATTGCTATGGTGAGGACCTTCAACACTCTGTTGAATAGAAGTGGTAAGAGTGGGCATCCTTGTGTTGTTCCAGATTTTAGTGACAGGGCTTTCAACTTTTCACCATTGAATGTTGTGTTGGCTGTGAGTTTGTTATAAACAGCTTTTATTATATTGAGATATGGTCCCATAAATGGAATTGTTTTTATTTTCTTTTCAGATTGTTCATTGCCAGTATACAGAAATGCAACTGATTTTTTTGAAAAGCAGCTGATTTTTCATATTGATCTTGTATCCCACTAGTGTGTTGAATTCATGTATTAGCTCTTAACAGTGTGTGTGTGTGTGTGTGTGTGTGTGTGTGTGTGTGTGTGTGTAATCATTAGAGTTTTCTACATATAAGATCATATCATCTGTAGAAAAGATAATTTTCTTTGTTTCCTTCTACCATGGGTGTACCATTCTCCAGGGCTTCGCTTCCCCCTCATCTCACTGTGTTCTTAAGAGGTGTCTGTCCCACTAAGTGGAACCTCCTGGCAGCAGATGAATCAGCAAGGATGTCCTACTGGTTCTGGAGATCTGTCAACTTAAGACTGGTTTCTGTGAAGCTCCCTAGGCTTAATAAAAGTTGGTAAGGGGAGCCTCAAACCAGGCCTGGACAAGGACAGGGCCAACCAGGATGTGCCACCAACCAGGACAGGGCCATAAACCAGGAGAGGTGACCGATCAGGTCAGGTCCACTGACCAGGATGGGTCACTAGCCAGGACAAGTCCACCGACAAGGACAAATCCACCAACCTGCACAGGCCACCAACCAGGAGAGGTCCATCATCCAGGATGGGCCACCAAGCAGGGTGGGCCTACTGTACCCCAGGGGCTGCCTCCTTGAGAATGGGTGATGATCCATTTTCCCCATGGAGATGGAAAAAGAACACAGCCACACCCTGAAGTAGGAGCTGTGGCAGTTTCCTGTCTACCCACAACAGCCTTCACTTACCCCTCAATGGAGACATACTCAGCCACCACCACTGCCTCTTCCTCCTTCCCTGAGACATCACATTGGTGAGGTCTGAGGCCAGGGAATCACATCCCCTTCACCGCAGGGTTGAGGGGTCACTGGCAGGCAGGTGATGTCAGCCTGCTGCCTCCTCTCCGAAACATCCCACTGCCTCGGGCGGGACACCTGGCTTTCTGATTCACCAGGTTGTAATTCTTGTATTAAGATGCCTCCTAATTAATGACGCATTTGCCAATATGAAAATAAAGTATTGGCTAATTTATAATTTCCTGTTATTTCTCCACCTCCAATTTGCATACACAATTTACATCTTTTCTATGCCCAGCAGGTGGACACACTGTTGATGGATTTCAGGGAAAACTTCTTATTTGCAGATAGGACTTGACCTTTTACTTGATTCTTTCTGGTCTCAGCACAGAATCCCTGTAAACCCTTCTATCAGCTCACTTCTATCAGGTCACCAACCAGGACAGGCCACCAACCAGGACAAGTCTCTCTGACCACACCCTAAATGTACAGAGGAACAAGGGTGTAACTGAACAGGTAGGGTAGTCAGGGTTAATCAGTTTTTTGGATCATCCTAATTTCAAGAAGAAAAATGCCTCATCTAGAAAACAAAAACAAATAAATCATGTCTCTGTGTCAGCATAAATACAATAATCTGATTCTCCCAGCGTGATTGCAGTTGGATGATAATTAGATCAACTTATCTTTTACAATCATGCAGGATGCTTATTTAGTCCGTGTCACTCGTTTTCTGTAAACCGTACCAATTAATGCAGACAAAGGAAGCTCTCAAGAATCTGAGTGCTCATCAGCTTGCTGACAGTGAGATGGGTGTGCCAGGCAAACCCCCAGGCTTTCCTGAATGCCGAAGGCTCAGCGAGTGGAAGAGGTGGCTGAGTCTCGCTGCTGCCCCCCAGACGCCGAGGCTCAGTGTTTTCAGAAGAAATTGTCCTGGGTTCACTCATCCCCCTTGGCCGGCTCTGGGTTTTCCTCTCTGTCCAGCACTGTCTGTGCCCAGTTTTTCTGTGGCACTTTTCTCATTCAGAGAATCTGGTGAAAACTTGGGTCCCCTCCAAAGTATGAAGGGTGCACAGAGCTTCCCCACCACACACAGAGACATGGCACAACTCGAGGGGTTGCAGGGTCCCCAAAACCCACTCCACATGACAGACTACCACAATTTTAGTGGCTAAAACAGCATCTTTCTTTGCCTCCCAGTGACCATGGGTCAGGCCCAGGCTTGGCCAGCTGTGTCCTGGGTTTGGGGCCTAGAGGCTGTGCACAGAATTCTGTTCCTGTGGCTATGGGATCAAGGTCCTAGTTTTCTTCTTGGCTGCCAGCAGAGGCTACTCTCACCTCCCTGAGGCCCCCACAAGCCCCAGCTCCCCCTGAGCCTCTGCCCACCTGCCAGCAATTCCTTGGAGGCCAGCAGGAGGCCTGGGAAAGACCAGGGTCTGGAAGGCTTCCCCTGGTAGAGTCAAGCTGCCAGGATGGTCTCCCTTCTGCTTTATTGAAAACCAACTGGTTACGGGCCTTCAAGTCCTTTGTCCTTGCATGCAGCCATTGGCAATGACCCTTCTGGTACCATCCTGGCCCATAGCACCTGGCACAGATCTTGCACTGGTCACTCAACAGACCACTTAAGGTGACCACTCAGGTCTTCCTTCCAAAGGACCTGCTGTCAGTGTGGTTAGCTGCTGCCAGCCCTTCAGGTCCATGTCCTATGTAGACTAGATGTCCTCAGGCACCAGGGTAGACCAGATGCCCTTGGTCACCTTCACTTCTAGGCCCCATGGATATTCAGATGGAATCATTCAGCTCCTTTAATTTTGCAAGAGAGAATTCTCTGGTAACAGAGAATTTAGGGGACTTGCTCAGTATCACAGAGCACTTCTAAAGATAGAAAGTAGAAAGCGAGATGAGCAAGGTGTAGGTGAGAATGTATAGGTGATATGTTATCAGAATTAAATGGAGAGAAATTACCTTTGTGGAAGAATCAAGGGAGAAAGAGGGCTTCGTAAAGGTGATACCTGAGCTAAAAGAGATAGGACGAGGATGTCTGGAAATACAGGAGGAAGGCAGAAATGCTGGGAGGTGACAGCCGGTGAAAGAAGGAGGTGCTTCACCTTCTCATGGCTATTTTCTGTCTGCACCAACAAGGAGATATTTCAGTCAGCAGCTATGCTATTGATTCAAAATGTTGGCACATTTCTACTGGCAGTTATGCCCAAGAATATCTCCTCTTCAGATTTAGTCACCGCTACCCTTTCTAGGGCTTCCCTGGTAGCTCAGTGGTGAAAGAATCTGCTGGCCAATGCAGGAGACTCAAGAGACGTGAGTTCCCGATCCCTGGGTCGGGAAGATCCCCTGGAGAAGGAAATGGCAACCCACTCTAGTAGTCTTCCCTGGGAAATCCCATGGACAGAAGGGCCTGGTGGGCTACAGTCCATGGGGTTGTAAAGAGTTGGACCTGACTTTGCAACCAAACAATACCCTTGCTAGAAATGTCCTAAAATAATAAATGTTTTGTTAAGGGGTTGGGGCATTCCAACATGATTGCAGGCAGTAACTGACAGCAACTGCCAGGAGTCCGCCATCAAGGCAGTGATCACAGAACGAACATCAAGTAAATACGAATGCAGAAATCAGAGGGCAGCCTCAACTCATCCTCACAGACTCCACAGTATAATCCATTTTCTTCTCTCTGCAATATTCTCATTACAGATTTAGGTGCTCATCCAGTTTTTAATTATATTCATAATGGAGAATGAAGAAGAAGAGGGGAACTAATATTTATTGAGCACCTACTGTCTGCCAGGTATGTGATAAATCCCTTATATCTAATATCTTTCTGTTCTCACAATCTATCAAGATTTTAACAGTTATTATCATCCCCACTTTGTGGATGAAGAAATATTTGCTTGACCTTAACTGACCATGAAAAACAGACTGCTTTAAAACTGGGAAAGGAGTAAGTCAAGGCTGTATATTGGTCACCCTGCTTATTGAACTTATTTGCAGAGTACATCATATGAAATGCCAGGCTGGATGAATCACAAGCTGGAATCAAGATTGCCAGGAGAAATATCAACAACTTCAGATATGCGTATGACACCACCCACTGGCAGAAAACCAAGAGGAACTAAAGAGCCTCTTGATGAGAGTGAAAGAGGAGGGTAAAAAGCTGGCTTAAACTCAAAATTCAAAAAACTACGATTATGGCATCCCATCACATCATGGCAAATAAAAGGGAAAAAGTGGAAGCAGTGACAGACTTTTATTTTCTTGGGCTCCAAAATCACTGCAGATGGTGACTGCAGCCATGAAATTAAAAGACACTTGCTCCTTGGAAGGAAAGCTATGACAAACCTAGACAGCATATTAAAAAGCAGAGACATTACTTTGCTGACAAAGGCCTGTATAGTCAAGGCTATGGTTTTTCCAGTAATCATGTATAGATGTGAGAGCTGGACAATAAACAAGGTTGAGCACTGAAGAATGATGCTTTCAAACTGTGGTGCTTGAGAAGACTCTTGAGAGTTCCTTGGGCTGCAGGGAGATCAAACCAGTCCATCCTAAAGGAAGTCAGTCCTGAATGTTCATTGGAAGGACTGATGCTGAAGCTGAAGTTCCGATACTTCCCACCTGATGTTCTCATGTTTCCAGCCAACTCACTGGAAAAGACCCTGATGCTGAGAAAGATTGAGGGCAAAAGGAGAAGGGGGTGACAGAGGGTGAGATGGCTGGATGGCATCACCTACTCAGTGGACATGAATTTGAGCAAACTCGGGGAGATAGTAGAGGATGACAGCCATGCTGATGGTTGGGAAGAATTTTATAGTAAAAGACTCAAAGGAAGATGGACCTGTTAAAACTAACAGGCATTACATTTCCTTCTACTAGATTCAATAAGTAAAAGGTTGTATATTCAAGAGAAAGACACTGAAACCATATTAAAGGAGGTGCTGAGCTTGGTAAAAACACTTTTTCTCCCAAAGAATATTAGTTCCTAAAGGTCCCTACAGTTGTTCTCTCTTGGGGGCCAAACTCCCAAGAGGAGCCTTATAACTTGGGGTACTCTGGACATCAGAGAAATTGGGTGGTCAGTTGGCATTAAAGGAGAGTGGGGAGACCAGCCCCCATGCGGGAAGGCCCTCCTGCAGTTTCTCCAGGTGCCACCTGACCTGCAGGTGTTCCAGCAACAGGTATGCAGGTGAGAAAGCTGTTCACCCCATCTGAGCTCAGCACCACCTCTGTTTCACATATGAACACAAGGCAGTTTTCACACAACTGCAGTATTCCCTGCAGGTTTCAGGATTGCCATGGTCTGTCCTACACATGGGGCATGTAACTTTTGTACCAAGAACTGTTCACCTTCTCTGCAGATCAGTCCCCATGGCAACTTGTGTTGCTAAGTCACCATCGGGTGGGGAGGGGAAGATACCAGGAGAGAACTGAAGTAGGGAAGACGATTGTGCTAGACGCTACAGACCGCCCACTGCACGCGGATGGCCCATCCTGTGTGGGCTGAGCTCCCTGGTGCTGGCCCATCGGGGCAGCCTTGGGAATCCCACACTCTGTAGACCCTGAGGAGGAGCGTCTGTGCTGCCTTTTAGGGGAAAAGTCTGCTTTTAGGCAGAAGATGTGCTTGTTTTGGTGGCAGTGTGTGGAGGGTCAGTGCCACATAGGGCAACTCAGGTTATACGGACCCTGACCCTTGGGCCAGGTCCAGAGCTAAAGGGCAGAGCCCAGGTCACTTGTTAGGCCCACGTCTCCAGCACCGCAGCAGCCAGTGAAATGCTGTGAGAAGCCCTCCTAAAACTCCACGATTCCCTTTCCTGATTATCTGTCTCCTGAAGGCTGAGTGTGAACCCCAGGAGGCTATTGGTAAACACCCCGCTTCAGCTCCTGTTACCTGATGGGGACGTTAAACATCTCAATCTGGCTGAAGTGAGCCTTGGCAAACTGTCAGTAGGAAAGGAGGTTTCCTGCTTGCCTGGGTCATCAGTAGAACTTGGCCCACATGTGGTTACTCAGAGGGAGCGGAGTGGTGGCTGGTGAGAATGAGGAGGTGGCACAGCCAGAGTGTAGCACCCGGGGCTGGCGGGCAGCCCTCAGGACACCTCACCAAGAGCCGTGTGTGCCTGCAGCTGCACGGTGTCTGGTGGATGCTGACCCCTCCACCCTGGAAGCTGGAGTCCCCAACCATGGCCTGCTGGGTGCCAAGGGCCTCTGCCTGGCCTGCAGGAGCACCTTCTAGGTCTTCACCTGGCCTTTCCTCTGTGGGGAGAGGGGAACCTGACCCCATCAGAGTGGGGTCTGCCCTGTGACCTCCCCTGACCTTAATCTACCCCCAAAGGCCCAGCTCCTGAGAAGCCCACCAGGGCGAGGTCTCCCCAGGTGTGTCCACCTGGGGTTTTGGGGGAGAACAGAGAAGACAGAGGCAGAGAGGTGAGGCTCAGGAAGTGAGGAGGGCTGTGGAAGAGACGTCTGGTCCTGGAGGTCGGAGAGGCTCAGAAGGGCTCCGGGTGTCTTACGAGGTTGGGGAGGGGACACAGGTGCTCCTCGGTGTCAGCCCCCACACTTCTGGAGCCCACAGGTGGCAATGTGGGGCCCCCAGAGGTCAGGCCGAGCCAGGCTTGTTCTTCCCACCAGGTAAGCCTGTGCACCCTGGGCCGAGGAAGCATGGCCCCTGGAGGTACGGTGAGTGCCCCTCTCCCTCCACGTCCATGGTGTCGTGATGGGGGTCAAGCAAGGGCACAAGCTTGTCTGCCTTCAGCACATGGTCTGGGTCCAGGGGTGTGGGGTCAGGCCCTGGGTGGGGTGTGGAGCCTCAGGGGTCCCGAGTGTCTGCCGTTAGACCAGACGCGGCGCTCCAGGCAGAAGACTGACAAGTGAGGGGTAATTGTGCTCTTGGGAAGAAGAGGAAGAACCGGCTGTCAGAATTCCCTGCTTCCTCCAGTCCTGAGCAGGAGAGAGGTCACAGGGGCAGCCAGGAGGAGACGAGCTGTGCACACGGACGTAGCTCACCTGACTGCGTTCCGGTCCAGACACTTGTGTCAGCACGGAGGGAGCCCCCAGGCTGGAGAGGCTCGGTGCTCTCAGGCCTCCCAGCGGGGCAGGGCACAGATGCTTCGAGAAGGCTTGCTGTCCTGTTCTCAAAGCCTCTTTTAGCCCAACTGGGCAGCCTCTTGGTGGAGGGTCTCATTGGTGTCGTCAACGCAGATGAGAAGGAAAACGATAAAAAATGGAATCGTGACAAGTTTTTGGTTGGCTGGCTGGGGGAAGGGAAACACACAGAATGAAAGTTTGCTTGAACTGTCCTCCTAAATCAGGTTACAGAGAAATTCAGACACTTCACAACAAACAAAACTTTGCCAGTGAGGCTGTGAGGGAAGAGAGGTGGCTGGTGGGAGACGTGGGCACCGCGGAAGGTCTTCAAATAACCCAGCAAGCCCTCAGCACCTGGAACCCAGCTGAAGTTTCCATCTGCAAAGGTTAAAGACAGGTTATACAAATGCACGTATATATGTATATATATATATGCACACACATGCATTGCATGTCATATGCAGTATTGTGTATCACATGCCATGTGTGCAGTGTTATATGTTGTGTGATATATACAATGTTACATGTTGTGTGATATATAATGCATACTGACAGTACTTGTAGCCTGTGACAAAATTCAGATCTTTACCTGAAAACTTGAATTTGACGTGATTTTCATATTCCAGTTACAGCCAGCCTTTAAGAAACTTCAACATGTTGAGGTTGGCTGTTGTATAAAAATTACCCATAATTATCAGGAAAGAATATTAACATACTCCTCTCTTTTCCCATTCTATAGTAAATTTGCTAAAATTTTTGTTTTGAAAATTATACTTTATACTAAAGTGTGTTATTCCTGTTAACATATGAGGAGTTTATTACTGTTCTTTTAAAATTAATAAATGTGTATTTTAAAATTTCTGTTTAATTTCTAGCATGGTAAATGTTGATACACACAAGCACAACTCACAATGTCCTCAGTGCCTTTCCAGTGTATCCAGGACCCTGAGAGGCAGAGTTAAGAACCGCTGCTGCCCCCACTTACTGCCCAGTTAACCAGGCTCCTTGGAGAAACAGCCAGTTCCAGGCGTGGAGAGAAGTGCGAGGTGAGTGCGGAGTATCTTGTTCTGGAAGCAAGTAGATGCTCACAGCTGTGAAAGGACATATCAGAGTGACAGCAAAACAGCTTCAAGAGTCTCCCACCCAGCAGATTGGGACTAATGTAAGTTTTAAAGAGCACAGTGATGTGAACAGGTGAATAGGAATACCAGCAGCACTCAGGACAGGATGGGGAGGACAGCTGAGGAGCTCTTTTCTCTCCTCAGCGGGGTCAGGTTAGGGCTGAGAGGCCCAGCCCTCTAGTCACAGGACGGCCCCATGGCCACCAGCCCAATCCTGCAGCCCTGGTGCCTCACCAAGAGTCACCTCCTTACACAGAAAAAGTCACATGACATGCTGGACAATCCAGGGTCTTAGAGGCTCTGTGTCAGGAACCTGGAATGGAAACCAAGTTTAAATTACATCAATGTCACCACCCCAGCAGCCCCCGCCTTCTTGGGCTCTGGGGGCAGGACAGCCCATGTGACCAAAAGTCAGTATCAGTTTCCGCCTGCCCTCAATGCAGAGAGAACAGAGGGTTCCTCCTCAGAGCCAGGTCTGTCCGAGGGAGTGTCGCAAGATGCCCCCTGCCAGGGGACTTATTCTCACAGGAGGGGCTGCTGAGGGGCCCGACTGGATGCCAGGTGTGAGCACGACTGGGTCGTGATCAAGGTAGACGTGGGCATCTGGTGCAGCAGGTGGACCGGTCAGCTGCGCTCAGCACAGACGCAAGGCCGCCAGGAATGGGTGTCACAGAGGGAAGCTAGGAAGGAAGCTTGGAAACGATGTGCAGACAGCTCCCCCCGCTTCTCTTCCCTCCCCCTTCTGAATTTCCCCCAAAGCGCAGTGAAGAGGCTTTTTAAAGGCACCGATTCATGACCTACAGCGATGGGGAAGGCAGAACTGGAAGCTCTAATTCTGGTCTATTGATACAAGAAACAGGAACCAACACGACTTACCTGGAAGAGCAGCCGGTGTTGTGGACTGAACGTTTGCCCTCCCCCCACCCAGATTCATCTATGCATCTCGTTACTGTAACTTATTATGATCTGTGACCCTCCAAAAATCCTAACCCCCAGATGATGGTTTTGGGGGGGCACCTTTGGGAGGTGATGGGGTCATGAAGGTGGGGTCCCCATGAATGGGATCATTGCCCTGATAACAGACCCCGCGGAGCTCTCAGCCCCTCCTCCACATGAGGACACAGTGACGAGACGCCATCTGTGAACCAGGAAGCTCTTAATCACTATACCTTTCCAACACTGATCTTGGAGGTCCAGCCTCCAGGACTGAGAAATAGATGTCTATGGTTTACATGCCCACAGTCTGTGGTCCACTGTTACATGGCCTGAGCAACTGACAGCCCATGCTGACTAAGCCCAGATGCTCAGGACTTGGCCACATCAGGTCCTGCAAAGAAGGTGAAGGTCATGGCTGAGATGAGGGTGAGTTAAGAAGCTCTGAGCGCTGAGCCCTGCCCAGCATCTGTGCCTTTCTTTGCTGGAGAAGATACAGTAGAGGATCCCTGGATGGGGCCAGGTGCAGCTCGAGCAGGACTCCCCTCCCAACAGTGGGTGTTGGGGGTGTCTGTCCTGTTCTCCGCTCACGGCTCATCCCTCAGGCCACTTCCTCCTCACACCGCTGGGCCCCCAGCTGGTCCCCAGCTCTGCCAGTCCCTGAACTCATCCTTCTTGGCTCTCACCACACAGTCTAGCCCCATGTGTGTCTGTGTGACCTGCGACTGTGCCCGCCTGCAGGTGGCAGGACCCTCCGGGAGGCCTGGGAGTGTGTCACCTGCTGTTGACACTGTGTCCTCAGCAGTGGGTTGGGGCTCAGTATACAGTGGGACTCAGTGAACACTTCCTGAGTGGAAGAGTGGATGACGGCCAGGGACTCAGTACAGGGCGTGTGGAGGGAGGGCAGGTCTGAGGCTGCTATGGACCAGAAGCGAGAGACGGGAGTGCCAAGACAGGATGGGCGGTCGAGCCCAGGAGGACCCCCAGCTTCTGGAGCACAGGAAGAAAACTGCACAGGGGCTCCTACGGTGCAAACGTAAAACCCCAGAGCTGAGCGCACAGAACTTGTAAGTCTTGTGGGAGAACAAACAAAAGCAACCAGGAGAGTTTAGAAAGCGTGCTCGGACTAGGTGTTGGAGGAGGTGTGGGCAGGGCAGCCAGCCTGGAGAGGACCCAAGAACCACTTTAGTCAAGTGCGGGCCTCACCTGTGACTCTGCAGCTCTGCTTTGGGCGCGTTGCTCAGGGAAGTTCAGACAGGTCCTCGAGCTCACCACAAAGGTCCTCGCGTCAGCATCGCTTGTGGTGGCTGCAAGCAGGAGGCTGGCTGCCTAGTGTCCACCTGTGGATGGGGATGTAGTGTGTGTGTTAGAAGAAACAAATTAGATGGACATGTAGCCTCACAGGTGCTGTGCTAAAAGAACATGCTCAGAGGGAAAGTAAGAAACAAGGCCACATAAAACATTTTCACAAAAATCCACGCACATAAAACAATAGTGGAAATTTTGCAAGAATGTGTTCACATAAAAAGACCCATGGTAGAAAGACTGCCCATGGCAGAGAGAGGGAAGAGGGAGTAGAGATAAGAGGATGAAGGAGAACAGAAAGCACACCAGAGATCAACTATGTGCAGGTCAGGAGTGGTCATGTGGGGAAAAGTGAGCAGAACAATTAATTCAGCGGCTGGGATCATAAAAGAACCAATCAACCATGCAACCAGCTAAACCCATCAGCAATACAGATACTTAGCCAGCCAGTCACTCAACAACCAACCCCCAAACCAATGACTCAGCCAACCACACAACCAGTGAAACCAGTCCACAGCACAGTTACTTAACCAGCCAATCACTCAAACAGTTCAGTTCAGTTCAGTCTCTCAGTCGTGTCTGACTCTTTGCGACCCCATGAATTGCAGCATGCCAGGCCCTCTCTGTCCATCGCCAACTCCCGGAGTTCACCCAAACCCATGTCCATCGAGTCGGGGATGCCATCCAACCATCTCATCCTCTGTCGTCCCCTTCTCCTCCCGCCCCCAATCCTACCCAGCATTAGGGTCTTTTCCAATGAGTCAACCCTTCACATGAGGTGGCCAAAGTATTGGAGTTTCAGCTTCAACATCAGACCTTCCAATGAACACCCAGGATTGATCTCTTTTAGGATGGATTGATTGGATCTCCTTGCAGTCCAAGGGACTCTCAAGAGTCTTCTCCAACACCACAGTTCAAAAACATCAATTCTTCGGCGCTCAGCTTTCTTCACCGTCCAACTCTCACATCCATACATGACCACTGGAAAAACCATAGCCTTGACTAGACGGACTTTTGTTGGCAAAGTAATGTCTCTGCTTCTAAATATGCTATCTAGGTTGGCCATAACCTTCCTTCCAAGGAGTAAGCGTCTTTTAATTTCATGGCTGCAATCACCATCAGCAGTGATTCTGGAGCCCAAAAAAATAAAGTCTGACACTGTTTCCAATCTTTCCCCATCTATTTCCCATGAAGTGATGGGACCAGATGCCATGATCTTAGTTTTCTGAACGTTGAGCTTTAAGCCAACTTTTTCACTCTCCCCTTTCACCTTCATCAAGAGGCTCTTTAGTTCTTCTTCACTTTCTGCCATAAGGGTGGTATCATCCGCATATCTGAGGTTATTGATATTTCTCCCGGCAATCTTGATTCCATCTTGTGTTTCTTCCAGCCCAGCGTTTCTCATGATGTACTCTGCATATAAGTTAAATAAGCAGGGTGACAATATACAGCCTTGACGTACTCCTTTTCCTATTTGGAACCAGTCTGTTGTTCCATGTCCAGTTCTAACTGTTGCTTCCTGACCTGCATACAGGTTTCTCAAGAGACAGGTCAGATGATCTGGTATTCCCATCTCTTTCAGAATTTTCCACAGTTTATTGTGATCCACACAGTCAAAGGCTTTGGCATAGTCAATAAAGCAGAAATAGATGTTTTCCTGGAACTCTCTTGCTTTTTCGATGATCCAGCGGATATTGGCAATTTGATCTCTGGTTCCTCTGCCTTTTCTAAAACCAGCTTGAACATCTGGAAGTTCACGTTTCACGTATTGCTGAAGCCTGGCTTGGAGAATTTTGAGCATTACTTTACTAGCATGTGAGATGAGTGCAATTGTGCGGTAGTTTGAGCATTCTTTGTCATTGCCTTTCTTTGGGATTGGAATGAAAACTGACCTTTTCCAGTCCTGTGGCCACTGCTGAGTTTTCCAAATTTGCTGGCATATCGAGTGCAGCACTTTCACAGCATCACCTTTGAGGATTTGAAATAGCTCAACTGGAATTCCATCACCTCCACTAGCTTTGTTCGTAGTGATGCTTTCTAAGGCCCACTTGACTTCACATTCCAGGATGTCTGGCTCTAGGTGAGTGATCACACCATCGTGATTATCTGGGTTGTGAAGATCTTTTTTGTACAGTTCTTCTGTGTATTCTTTGCCACCTCTTCTTAATATCTTCTGCTTCTGTTAGGTCCATACTATTTCTGTCCTATATCGAGCCTATCTTTGCATGAAATGTTCCTTTGATATCTCTAATTTTCTTGAAGAGATCTCTAGTCTTTCCCAATCTGTTGTTTTCCTCTATTTCTTTGCACTGATCGCTGAGGAAGGCTTTCTTATCTCTCCTTGCTATTCTTTGGAACTCTGCATTCAGATGGAAATATCTTTCCTTTTCTCCTTTGCTTTTCGCTTCTCTTCTCTTCCCAGCTATCTGTAAGGCCTCCTTAGACAGCCATTTTGCTTTTTTGCATTTCTTTTCCATGGGGATTGTCTTGATCCCTGTCTCCTGTACAATGTCACGAACCTCTGTCCATAGTTCATCAGGCACTCTGTCTATCAGGTCTAGCCCCTTAAATCTATTTGTCACTTCCACTGTATACTCATAAGGGATTTGATCTAGGTCATACCTGAATGATCTGGTGGTTTTCCCTACTTTCTTCAATTTAAGTCTGAATTTGGCAATAAGCAGTTCATGATCTGAGCCACAGTCTGCTCCCAGTCTTGTTTTTGCTGACTGTATAGAGCTTCTCCATCTTTGGCTGCAAAGAATATAATCAATCTGATTTCGGTGTTGACCATCTGGTGATGTCCACGTGTAGAGTCTTCTCTTGTGTTGTTGGAATAGGGTGTTTGCTATTACCAGTGTGTTCTCATGGCAAAACTCTATTAGCCTTTGCCCTGCTTCATTCTGTACTCCAAGGCCAAACTTCCCTGTTACGCCAGGTGTTTCTTGACTTCCTACTTTTGCATTCCAGTCCCCTATAATGAAAAGGACATCTTTTTTGGGTGTTAGTTCTAGAAGGTCTTGTAGGTCTTCATAGAACCGTTCAACTTCAGCTTCTTCGGCGTTACTGGTCTTTTGCCGCTCAAACAACCAACCACACAACTAACTAAAGCAATCAATAACACAGCCACTCAACCAGCCAATCACTTAAACAACCCACCACACAACCAAGTTTACAATGAACTAAACCAACCAACAGCACAACCACCCAACCAACAGCACAACCAGACAACCAACCTCAACAAAGAAAAGACTAGCTACTCAATGTGGGTGGGTATTTGGTGCACCAGAGCACTTGTAATTTGAAACAGGAAATCCACATTTTTGTAAAAATTGAAGTCCATGTGAGCAAAGGGCAAAAGAACACTAATGAAATTCATGCTAGATTTTTTAAATGTCAGAAGATCCTGAGGCTCCTGGCTGTGCTAACACCCACATATATTTCTCTGCAGGCTTCATTATTTACTATGTTTGATGCCCTTACAGCATGCCTGCAGCTTTGGGGTGTGAGTGTGAGAATAAAACAGGGTTTATCACTGTAAGTTATGGCATGCTGTCTCCTGTCTAGAGACCACAGAGGCCTTGTCTGTTAGAAGGTCTAGGCCCAGAAGAGAAGCAAGCCAGCGCTGCTTGTCGCCCTGAGGATGAACACATGTGTCCTGGCAGGGCTCCTGCCGCAGCCCAGCTGTAGCCCAGGCTCTTTGGGGACCATAAGCAGATAACATCTGCTTTGCTGGTTCCTCTGCCTTCTCAGCGGCTGCTGCAACCATGGCTGAAGGGAATCTGTAACTAACAGTAATTAAAACACCAAGTTGGCCAACTTGGTAAATTGTTGACTCTTTAATTTCCGTCAGATGCCACTCATGTTTCCAATGTGCAGACTTATTTTTTTTATAAGATGCATTTTATCTATGCATATACCTTTTTTTTTTTTTTTTTTTTGCAGCATTTGGGATCTTAGTTCCCTGACCACAGTCCCTGCATGGGGAGCTCAGAGTCTTAAATATTGGACCACCAGAGAAGTCCCAATGCTTGTACCATTTTGAATTAGGAATGATTCAGCCTTTATTCATAAAATTACTAGTCAGCATTGAAAAGGGGAGTGAGGACCCAGGCATCAGTGTCTGAGCAAGAGGGCAGAGTCAGACATCGCAGAGACGTCTTGTTGAGAGGCCCATGCGAGCTGGGCAGCTGCGCTGCATCCTGGGGCGTCCTTCCCGAGTTTTCTGAGCTCTGTGCTGCCTGCTTTCCCCTCTCCCCCAACTTGCAGAGGTTTGCTTGGTGCTCCAGAAACCTTTCCTGTGCTTGTTCTGTGTTAGCCCTGTTGGGGCAGAGCCTGTGGAAGGCCTCGATGGAGGGGAGGCATCACAGAGGATGTGGGTGTGTGGGTGGCCGTAAGAGCTGGGGAGAGCTGGAGTCAGGTCTGGGCATTTCTGTCCTGCTTCTGGAAAGTAGGGAGGGGGACCACTGCCCACCCAGTCACCTTCAGCTCACCATGGCCCTCTCATCAAAGAGGCATGGGGGTAGCGGGCAGGCGTGTTCTGCCCCGGGTCTTCTGGCTCCTCCTGGGCTGTAGGCAGTGGAGCAGGACTCTGCGCACCTGCCCCGGGCTTGGTAAGGGATGAGGTGGAAATGGGAGAAGGCAGGCCCAGGGCAGACTGGGGTGGGATCCTGGGACCGTGAGTCTGCACTGCCCAGCGTTCCTCAGCCTTTGCAGAGGCCCAGAGAACTCTGGGCAAAAGACAGAAACTTTAGGTAAAAGAAACAGTATATCTTCTGGGGAAACCAAAGCTACAAGGGGAGCCTCCTGGAAAAGCAGGAGCCAACGCTGTCAGAGACACAAGTGGGGCTTTGTTTGATCCATTGACCAATCATTCAGCAGGGATGTGGGCAGGACCAGGGAGAGCAGCGCTGGGCCAGAAGCAGAGGGAAGGCTCCCTCACACGAAGATGAGGAGGTATGAGACCTGGCTCCCTGGCGGAATCCAAACAGGTGCAGACAAAGACACCTTCCCCCTACAACTAGTCAGACAGTATTATTAAATGATCACTTGAACAGTATTTGTAGATGTGAGACAGGAGGTACCTTTAAAGAGATACTTTAGGGTACAAGCTATTAACTTCTACAGAGTCATTAAACCACCAAGTTACGACTGTTGGTACATGTAACAGTGCTTTCCATGCATTTGCAGTTCACAGACCGTTATATTTACTGTGGGCAAGAATCTCTTAGAAGAAATGGAGTAGCCCTCATAGTCAATAAAAGAGTCCAAAATGCAGTACTTGGGTGCAATCTCAAAAACGACAGAATGATCTTGGTTTGTTTCCAAGGCAAATCATTCAGTATCACAGTAATCCAAGTCTGTGCCCCCACCAGTAATGCCAAAGAAGCTGAAGTCAAACGATTCTACGAAGATCTACAAGACCTTCTAGAACTAATATCAAAAAAGAGATGCCCTTTCATCATTGGAATGCAAAAGTAGGAAGTAAAGAGATACCTGCAGTAACAGGCAAGTTTGGCCTTGGAGTACAAGATGAAGCAGGGCAAAGGCTGACAGAGTTTCGCAATAGAACACACTGGTCACAGCAAACACCCTCTTCCAACAACACAAGAGATGACTCTACACATGAACATACCAGACAATCAGTGCTGAAGTCAGACTGTTTATATTCTTTGCAGGTGAAGGTGGAGAAGCTCTATACAGTCAGCAAAAACAAGACCTGGAGCTGACTATGGCTCAGATCATGAGCGCCTTATTGCAAAATTCAGACTTAAATTGAAGAAAGTAGGGAAAACCACTGTACAATTCTCAGTCGTGTCCGATTCCATACCACCCATGGACTGTAGTCCATTAGGTTTCCTCTGTCTGTGGGATTCTCCAGGCAAGAATATTGGAGTGGGTTGCCATTTTCTTCTCCAGGGGATCTTCCCAACTTAGGGATTGAACCCAGGTCTCTTGAATTGCAGGTGGATTCTTTACCATCTGAGCCACCAGGGAAGCCCCAGATTTTTTAGATATGACCTAAATCAAATCCCTGCTTATACAGTGGAGGTGGCAAATAGATTCAAGGGATTAGTCCTGGTAGACAGAGTGCCTGAAGAACTATGGACAGAGGTTTGTAACATTGTACAGGAGGCAGTGACCAAAACCATCCCAAAGAAAAAGAAATGCAAGAAGGCAAAATGATTGTCTGAGGAAGACTTACAAATAGCTGAGGAAAGAAGAGAAGTGAAAGGCAAAGGAGAAAGGGAGAGATAATATCCAGTTGAAGGCAGAGTTCCAGAGAATAGCAAGGAGAGATAAGAAAGCCTTCCTAAGTGAACAATGCAAATAAATAGAGGAAAGTGATGGAATGGGAAAGACTAGAGATCTCTTCAAGAAAATTAGAGATACCAAGGGAAATTTAATGCAAAGCTGGGAACAATAAAGGACAGAAGTGGCAAGAACCTAACAGAAGCAGATGATATTAAGAAGAGGTGCCAAGAATACACAGAAGAACTGTACAAAAATAGTCTTAATGACCCAGATAATCATAATGGTGTGGTCACTCACCTAGAGCCAGACATCCTGGAGTGTGAAGTCAGGAGGGCCTTAGGAAGCATTACTATGAACAAAGCTAGTGGAGGTGATGGAATTCCAGCTGAGCTATTTAAAATCCTAAGTGATGATGCTGTTAAAGTGCTAAATCCCGCTTATACATCTTCAAGTTCTGAGAGGGTAACAGGCAGGAAGGCCAGGGGTCTCCAAACGGAGGAAATGGGCTGCAGGTGTCAGACATTTTTATCTCTCTCTTAAGCAGCAGGAGGAAACAAACTGGTGATATATTTTCCCCCTTCTCTTTACAAATTGAAAAGGAGGTTTCTCTTAAAATACTGTGTTGCCATAATGACACCTGGTTCCACCTGAAGTTAACTATTCTCAAGCCTTGAGTTAACCAATGCATTCTTCTTATAGAAATGTTTGTCTTAAGCTATGTTAATGTGCTGTGCATTTACCCCAGACTCTGTCTTCAAGTCGTTTGGCCTAATGGCTCAGAACGGACTTGACAAACCAGTATGTTATACTCAGACATTGTTCCCCTAATCTATGTAAACGAAACTATTTGTATGGTAATCTGCCTTTCTACAAGATTCAAGTCAATCGTTTTATGGCCCGGGATGACTCATCTGGTACCAAGATTATCCCAAAATACATCTTATGGATGAGGGGCCTGGTGCCATTCTGAGTTTTAAGACATTCCTTTCTTTCATTAACAGACTGCTGGTGACTATAGAACATCCAGCTAGGATCTAGCAGGGGCGTACTCTTTCTGCCCCCTTCTGATGCCTATGTCAGAAGCTTTCTCTATCTCCTTTATACTTTAATAAAACTTCATTACACAAAAGCTCTGGGCAATGAAGCCTGGTATCTGGCCCTGGATTGAATTCTTCTTCTCCGGAGGCCAAGAATCCCTGCGTCTTTTCGTGGTCCAGCAACAACCTTTCAGTTCTGTTCACATACTGCTGAAGTCTAGCTTGAAGGATTTTGAGCATTACCTTACTAGTATGTGAAATGAACACAATTGTATGGTAGTTTTAACATTCTTTGGCATTACCTTTCTTTGTAATTGAAATGAAAACTGACATTTTCCTGTCCTGTGGCCACTGCTGAATTTTCCAAATTTGCTGACATATTAAGTGTGGCACTTTAACAGCATCATCATTTAGGAAAGGACATTTAGAGTCAACTCATTGGAAAAGATCCTGATGCTGGGAAAGATCGAGGGCAGGAGGAGAAAGGGGTAACAGAGAATGAAATGGTTGAATATCATCACCAACTCAATGGACATGGATTTGAGCAAATGCTGGGAGATAGTGGAGGCCAGGGAAGCCTGGCATGTTGCAGCCTATGGGGGTCGCAAAGAATCAGACACAACTAAGCTACTGAACAACAATATCAAGGTTTTAGTGCAATGGTCATTGACCCCTCACCACCCGTAACAGGGCTTTGAAAGGGAGCCCTGACCAACTGTCTCATCAGAGCAGAAGGAATGACTGAGTAAGTGGATTTGGTCATGGGAAAATCAAATGCTATTGTCTGTGTGTGCTAGAGTACTTGACAAGGGAATTTCCCTTGGGGAATTTCCTAAGGGACTGAGTAACCAATCAACTCATACAAACTTCAACATTTTCAATCCAGTTGGAGTTTTATTCCATTTTGGTAACCTCTTAGCCAATCAGAGATAAAGAAACAAAGGCCCAAAGAAGTGAAGGTATTATTGGCCAAATGTTTTGTGATTTTTTTATTCATCACTTTTGATTAAGATCTTATCATTTACTTTTGTATATTTTTTCCTTTTTATACATTTACTAGATTGAGTCTCATTAATATTTAATTTCTGTTTAAAAAATATTGGTTGTATCTACATATATAAAATTCAACAACTTAGGCATTCTTATAACTTAAATTTTCTCACATAAGAAAGACTAATACATTTAAAATATAGCTTTGATAAATAAATTTTAAAAAGCAAATAAAATATACTTTCGGTATAATACTTTGGCTTTACCTAATGAAAAATACTCTGTTTCACATTTGGTATATTTTCCACTTCATATACATTTTATCTCTATAATGAGGTTCATAATTCATTCTTTAAATAACAGTTTCTTTTGTGCATTCTATAGATTTTGTGCAAGCATATGCACAAACCTTTACTGGTCCACAGATTACATTTGGTGTCATCTCATTTTAAGTTAAAATTGGAAATTATATAAATACAAATCTTATTACCTAAGTGAGTGAACATTAATAAAAGATTTGACAAATCTGCAAAGATATTAATCACCCATCTTTCAAACTCTGCAGTTATTTGTCAGACAAATAGCTGATTCATGTTCAAGTACCTTGTTCTCTCAGTGCCCCCTCCCTCACGTCTTAGGGGTGAGCACTGAATTGTGCTACTCTGTGTTATTAACTCTATATTAAAAGTACCTTTGAAAGTACCTTGGAGTCCTTTTGTTTAGAACAAAAAGCTTGTACTTCACACTGACTGGGAAGATCATACCTGGCTTATCCACGTGATCTCCATTGATTTCAATGTATTCCTTCTTCTCTCTTCTGATCATAACAAACAGAGTTGAAAGAGAAAACATAATGAGAAAACAAAAGCATTTTTCTTTTTTTTTTTTTTTTTAGGAGGGAGTGTCTTTGTGCTGCAGATAAAATTATTCATTTTTCACACCTATGGGGATGAACAATTTAGCTGGACCCGGAATTTCATTCCTGTAACTTTCAGTGGGTATAGACAGGCCTTACTCATGACCACCGACTACAGCAGTCAGCTGAGACCCTTCCTGCCCTGACAGCAGACTTCACCCAGGCTGCTTGGAGAAGCTTGGAGGAAAAATCTGCCTCAGTAAAGACTTTCCCCAAATTCTCACCCAGCAAGCCAGTGCTACCTGTTACTCAGCCCTCGAAGTTCTGTGGGACCACATGGGTTGAATGGCCATGTCTTAGTCCACTCTGGCTGCTGTGGTGAGAATGCCCCAACCTGGATGCCCGTAAGCCATAGGCCTCTATGTTCCTCAGTTCTGGAGGCTGGACATCCAGCCTGGAGGCGCTGGTATATTCACTGTCTGGTGAAGCCCCTTCCTGGTTCACAGATGGCATCTCCTTGCTGTGTCCTCACGTGGGGGAAGGGTTAGGGGCTCTGTGAGGGCTCTGTCATCATGGCACTAATTCCATCACGGGAGTCCCACCCTCATGACCTTGTCACCTCTCAAAGGAAATGGAGGTTAGATTTAGTAGGCTGAAACAAAAATCAGAAGAACTGCACAACCTTAAATTTGAGAGTTATGTTTTTTGGTGGACAGTCTTGGGACTTTAAGCCTGAGAAACAGCACTTCAGGTAACTGAAAAACTGCTCTAAGGAAGCAAGGGTAGAGTCAGGACATATAAGAGTTTTTGCAACAAAAAGCTAGGTAGTGGGAACATCAAAAGATCACTGTTACTAAAGGAAAACTAGACATGTCAAGGAATTTAGTGCTTTCCAGTCATGAAATTAAAAGACGCTTACTCCTTGGAAGGAAGGTTATGGCCAACCTAGATAGCATATTTAAAAGCAGAGACATTACTTTGCCAACAAAAGTCCGTCTAGTCAAGGCTATGGTTTTTCCAGTGGTCATGTATGGATGTGAGAGTTGGACGGTGAAGAAAGCTGAGTGCCGAAGAATTGATGCTTTTGAACTGTGGTGTTGGAGAAGACTCTTGAGAGTCCCTTGGACTGCAAGGAGATCCAATCAATTCATCCTAAAACAGATCAATCCTGGGTGTTCATTGGAAGGTCTGATATTGAAGCTGAAACTCCAATACTTTGGCCACCTCATGTGAAGGGTTGACTCATTGGAAAAGACCCTAATGCTGGGTAGGATTGGGGGCGGGAGGAGAAGGGGATGACAGAGGATGAGATGGTTGGATGGCATCCCCGACTCGATGGACATGGGTTTGGGTAGACTCCGGGAGTTGGCGATGGACAGAGAGGCCTGGCGTGCTGCAATTCATGGGGTCGCAAAGAGTCGGACACGACTGAGCGACTGAACTGAACTGATGTGTGGGAGGATGCAGGAGTCTGAACTCACTGCCTCCATGCCTCTGAAATGACCTCAGCTGCCTGGAGCCAAAGTCCTGTGCTTCTCATCAGAATCTCCTCAGCTGTACCTGAGCTGGGGTGGCTGCAGTGGGTCACTGTAAGAGGGAGGGCATTTATCGCTTTCATCCTGAGTTCCCTTGGGACATGCCTTCAGGGTGGATGCAGTTGCTGATCACTGCCACACCCTTCATTTACTGACTGGGCAGACAGCACTCTTAGTTCACACTTTGGACACATAGATTTGGGGGTGCAAGCAGCTTCTTTCTTCGAGAAAACGCAAGAATCAGACCTGGAAGTGATCGATCAGAAGCAAAGCCAAGCCACCAAAGAGTTTGACAGTAACTTACACTGTAAAATCTAACTTTTCTGAGGCAGAAAAGAGGCTTCAGAAAGCAAGTTTTGATTTCCTGGTTCACAGCATGATTCGGAAGAATGTAAGGACACAACCTGGGCACTTAGACCCTCCTGTGAGAACACTGGCTTGGAACAGAGAGTTCTGTGATGAGAGAGTACTCAAAAGTCTACCTAGCCTGCTTAGGTAAAAATGTACTCTGAGATGACCCTCTAACAAGGAGTTGCAAGCAGCTTGCTTTGGTTTCCAAAACCAACAGGATTTGACTAAGGAAGTTGTGGAACCGAATAACGCAAAAGCAAGCAAAGTGTTTTCCATGTAACTTTCAGTGTAAAAGCACCTAGGTTTTGGATGCAGAAAAGAGAGCTCTAACTCAAAGCTGGGGTTCAAGGATTACACACAGCATGTTTCTGAAAACGTGAAGACACAGAGGGCTGAGTGGATCCTTCTGGAACGATCATTGTCTAAGCAGACAGTTAACTATAATTAACCTTTCTAGGTGGACTTGACCTCTGAGAAGAACTTTTACCAAGGCGTGACAAGCAGCTTCTTTCTTTCAGAAAGCTCAGGGATTAAAGTAGGAAGTTGTCAATCTGAATAAAACAAAGGTGAATAAAACCAACTAGATTTCTGATTTGGAATGTATGGCTTGAGTCAAAAGCTTGGTTTGTTAGGTTCCCACACAGCATGATTCTGAAGAAGGGAAAGACACAGGGCACTCTGGATTCCTCTCTGGGTATACTGGTTTGAGAAGAGAGTTCTGTGACTTGCTAGTTCTCTACCTATAACTAACCTGGGTAGGTGAAAATGTAGTCTGAGATGAGCTCCTAGTGAGGAGGTGCAAACATCTCTTTCAGCTCAGAAAACTTGAGGATTAGAGTAGGAAGTTGTCAGTCTCCAGAAAACCGAAGTGAGGAGTGTTGCAAGATGCTAGTTGCCTGAGGCAGGAAATAGAGCTTGAACCAAAAACTTGGTTTTCGAGGTTCATGCACATCATGTTTCTGAATCAGAATGTAAAGACACAAACAGGGCCCACTGGATCTTCCTGGGAGAACACTGCTTTGAGCAGCATTCTGTGCCTAGTGCTTCTCTCACTACAGCTCAGCTCTCAAAGACACACTTCCGCAGCCTGTTTCCTCATGGGCAGTCCCAGTATGACCTAGGAATGGGTTCACAAAGCTTGGAAATGTGGGGAAACATACTGGCTGTGACTGTGGAAATTAGGGCCTCTGTGCAAACCTGGAGTTCTCATTAGAATCTAGACTGTTGCTGATTGACAGATGCCTGAAAAACACTCTCTTATTTTGCCTTTCATTCATCGAAGGAAAATAGGTTTCCCAGAATTCTGTTTGCTGAGAGTAACACACTACTTGGAAACCTTGCTTGGAGGTTATTTTTAAGTAAAAATTTCCCCTCACCTGTGTTATAGTAGGGAAGGCCCCATACTCACATGGAAAAGCAAACAAACATCAGAATGTCAGTTCCACCAAGTTTTCTCTGTAGGAAGGATCCAGTGAACCTAGGTCTGTCTGGAAATTCTTGGATACCACAGGGACACATACTAAGTGTGAACCTGGATACTGGACCTTGTTGGCAAAAATAGCATTTTCCCTCTGTTGGCCCTAAAACCTTGCTGCCTAGCAACTGCCTGGAAATCCATCCAATTGCTCTTTTCTTACTTGTGACAGCAATATCTGGTCAAATCTTTGGGATTTCTGAAGCAAGCAGGCAACTTGCAGTTCCTTGCCGCTGGATCATTTCCAGTGGCATGGCAACTCATTTGGCAACAACACTAGAAGGCACCCAGTACTCACAGATACACTCCTACAGTCTGTTTCTTCATGGGAGGCCCAAGATGACCTAGGAATGGGTTCAAAAGGCTTGGAAATGCGAGGAAACATAATGGCTGTGACTCTGAAGATTAGGGCCTCTGTGTAAACCTGGAGTTCTCACATCTTAGAATCTACACAGTTGCTGATAGATGCCTGAAAATTTTTTTTTTTTTTTTTTTTTTTGCCTTTGCCTTTCATTCATCGAAGGAACATAGATTTCACAGCATTCTGTTTGCTGATTGTAACAGACTGCTTGGAAATTCTTGCTTGAAGGTCATTTCTAAGTACCAATTTCCCCTCCCCTGTATTCCCATAGGGAAGGCCCCCACACTCACAGAGAAAGGCAAACAAACGTCAAAGCGTCTGTTCCATGAAGTTGTCTGTAGGAGGGATCCAGTGACCTAAGTCTGTCTGGAAAATTCTTGGACAGTGCTTGGACACATACTGAGTATGAACCTGGATAGTGGACCTTGTTGCAAAATTAGCATTTTCTCTCTGTTGGCCATAGTAGGCTGGGGCTTAGCAGCTGCTTGAAAATCAGTCCAATTGCTGTTTTCCCACTTATGACAGCAATATCTATGGTCGAAACACTGGGATTTCTGAAGCAAGCAGGCGGGTTACAACTCCTTGCAGCAAGACCATTTCCAGTGGAATGTCAGCTAAACTAGGTAAAAACAGTATGGCACTCAGCTCTGTCAGATGCACTCCTGCAGTCTGCTTCCTCATGGGTAGTCCCAGTATGACCTAGAAATGTGTTCACAAGGCTCGGAAATTGCAGGGAAACATCCTGGCTATGACTCTGAAGATTAGGGCCTCTGTGGAAACGTGGTGTTCTCACATCTTAGAATCTAGACTGTTGCTGAAATTACATGCCTGAAAACCACTGTATTTATTGCCATTCATTCAACGAAGGAACATAGGTTTCCCAGCATTCTGTCTGCTGAGAGTAACCCACTACTTGGAAATTGTCATCCAAAGGGAGGATGAGAGTCAAGCACTAGTGAGGATGAGGCCAAAGTGAGGACAGAGTCAAGCCCTAGTGGAGTTCACAGTCAACATGTAGACCAGAATCATTACCCAGTGAGGATGAGACTCGGGCACTCTGAGGTCCAGAGTCAGCGTCTAGTGAGGACGAGCATCAGGGTGCAGTGTGCTTTGCCTTACCGCATAGGACTGTGCTCCTCACAGGACCCTGTGATGGTTCCTCACTGGAACCTGTGTCTGGTCCACACTGTGCCTCACTCTGACCCTCAATATGGCCTGACTCGGGTTCTCACTGCATGTTGACACTGTTCATTACTGGGCCCTGATATGGTCTTAAGTATGATCTGACTGTGGTCCACACTATGGATGACTCGCCCTCAATAGGGCCTGACCTTCGTGCTCACTTAGGCCCTAGTGAGGATGAGACTCAGACCCTAGTGAGGACCATAATCAGGACCTAATGGGGACCATATTCAGGCTAGGCAATACCCAGTGTCAGTGCCCATGGAGGACCAGTGTCAGATCCCAGTGAAGCAAAGTCAGGCTCTAGTGAGCCAAAGAGTCAGGGCACAGGGAGGACAAGTGTCAAGCCCAGTAAAACAAAAATTCAGGCCGAGCTGAGGCCAAGTGTCAGGCCATAGAGAGGACCAGAGTCAGGGCCTACAGAGGACCAGATTCAGGATGTAGAAAGGACCAGAGTCAAGCAGTAGAGTGGACCAGGGGCAGAGCCCAGTGAGAAGAGAATCAGTGCCTAGTGAGAACCAGACTCAGGGCCTACTAAGGTGAGACTCATGTCCTAGTGAGCATGAGAGTCAGGCCCTACTGAGAATGAGAGTCATGCCATAGTGAGGACAAGAGGCAGACTGTAATGAGGACCAAAATCAGAGCCCAGTGAGGAGCAGTGCCAGTCTCCAGTGAGGACAAGATTCATGACCTAGTGAGGCAAAGAGTCAGGAGGTAGTGACGCAAAGTGTCAGGCCATGGAGGACAGAGTCAGGCCGTGGTGAGGATGAGTCAGGTGAAAGTGAGGATGAGAGTCTAGTGCTTCTGAAGACGAGAGTCAGGCCCTATCAGACATGAGGTTCAAGCCCTAGTGATGATGAGGGTCATGCTGCAGTGAGGACAGAATCAGTCAGTGTGAGGACCAGAATCAGGGCCTAATGAGGCGCAGAGTCAAAATGAGGCAATGGACCAGGCCTTAGAGATGACCAAGTCAGGCCATAGAGAAGGCCAGAGTGAGGGACCACTTAGGGCCAGGGTCAGACCATAGTGAGGACCAGATTCAGCACTGAGTGAGCAGCATTGTCAGTGTCCAGTGAGGACAAGGTTCATGACAGAGTCAGACAAACAGTCAGGTTGTGGTGACACAAAATCTCAGGCCTTAGAGGACAGAGTCAGGCCGTGGTGAGGATCAGAGTCAAGAAGCAGTGAGGATCAGAATCAGGGCGCAATGAAGATGAGACTCAGACTGTAATGAGGACCTGAATCAGGGCGTAGTGAGGGCCATGTTAAGGCTGTAGTGATGTCCAGCATCAGGGCCCACTGAGGACTAGTGTCAATTCCCAGTGAGTCAAAAGTCGGGGTGCTGTGAGGACCAAAGTCAGACCCAGTGAAACAAAATGTCAGGCAATGGTGAGGCAAACAGTCGGGCTGTCAGACCAGAGTCAGACTGTATAGAAGACCAGATTCAGGATGTAGAAAGCACCAGATTCAAGCCATAGAGTGGACCAGGATCAGATTAAGTGAGGAACAGAATCAGTGCCTAGAAAAGAAGAGAGTTAGGGTATAGAGGACAAGAATCAGGTCCTTGTGAGCATGACAGTCAGGCTTTATTGAAACAAGAGTCTTGACGTGGTCAGGACCAGAGTTAGGCTGTAGTGAGGAGCAGTATCAGTCTCCAGGGGGCTGAGTTTCATGGCCCAGTGACACAAAGAGTCAGGAAGTAGTGACATAAATTATCAGGCAGAGGACAGAGTCAGGCACTGTTGAGGACGAGAGTAAGGACAAAGTGAGGAAGAGTGTCAGGCCCTAGAGAGGACCATAACCAGGGCTCAGTTAGGACCAGACTCAGGGTGCAGTGAAAACCTGAGTCAGTGACTAATGAGGACAAGATTCAGAAGGTAGAGAGGACAAGAGTCAGAAAAAAATGAAGCCAAGAGTCAGGCCCTAGTGAGGACTAAGGTCAGGCAATAGTGAGGACCAGAGCCAGGCTGTAGTGAAGACTAGCATCAGAACCCAGTGAGGAACAGAATCAGGGCACAGTGAGAACCAAGGTCATGGTCAGTGTGTTTTGAGGAGAAGAGTCAGGTAATAGAGAGGAAAAGAGTGAGGAAAAAGTGAGACCAGAGTTAGTTCATACTGAAGCCCAGAATGAGGACATATTGAGGACAGAGTGAGGCTGCAGTGAGAACTAGAGTGAGGACCAGGTTAGAATGTTGTGAGGACCAGAGTGAGGCTGTTCAGAGACAAGACTCAGGCCCTAGTGAGGACAGAGTCAGGCCCTAGTGAGGACGAGAGTCAGGCCCTAGTGAGGACAGAGTCAGGCCCTAGTGAGGACAGAGTCAGGCCCTAGTGAGGACGAGAGTCAGGCCCTAGTGAGGAGAGAGTCAGGCCCTAGTGAGGAGAGAGTCAGGCCGTAGTGAGGACAGAGTCAGGCCCTAGTGAGGACAGAGTCAGACCCTAGTGAGGATGAGACTCAGGCCCTAGTGAGGACAGAGTCAGGCACTAGTGTGGACGAGAGTCAGGCCCTAGGGAGGACGAGAGTCAGGCCCTAGTGAGGACAGAGTCAGGCCCTAGTGTGGACGAGAGTCAGGCCCTAGTGAGGAGAGAGTCAGGCCCTAGTGAGGACAGAGTCAGGCCCTAGTGAGGACAGAGTCAGGCCCTAGTGAGGATGAGACTCAGGCCCTAGTGAGGATGAGACTCAGGCCCTAGTGAGGACAGAATCGGGCCCTAGTGTGGACGAGAGTCAGGCCCTAGTGAGGACAGAGTCGGGCCCTAGTGAGGACAGAGTCAGGCCCTAGTGAGGACCAGAATCAGACCCCAGTTGAGAACCGGAGGTTCAGTGAGGATCAGTGAGGCAAAGTGTCAGGCCGTATCTAGGCAAAGACCAGGTCATAGAGAGGACCAGAGTAATGGTGTAGAGAGGAGTCAGGACAGAGTGAGGACGAGAATCAGGGCTATGTGAGAACCAGAGTCAGGCCCAGTGAGTCAACGTGTGAGGTAAGTCAGGCAAAGAAAAAGTCCATAAAGAGGAAAGGAGTCAGTCCATAGTGAGAACCAGCGCCAAGCTGTGTAGAGGACCAGTGTCAGGGCCCAGTGAGGAATTGATTCAGGGCCGAGTGGCAACCATTCAGGACATACTGAGGACAAGATTCATGTCCTAGTGAGGAGGAGAATCATGCCATAGTGAGGACAAAAGTCAGATCCTAGTGAGGACCATTGTCCGTCTCCAGTGAGGGCAAGGGTCAGGTCCTACTGAGGCAAAGAGTGAGGTCATAGTGAGGCAAAATGCCAGGCCACAGAGGACAGAGACCTTTGTGAGGACGAGAGTCTGGTGGCGGTGCGGATGAGAGTCTGGCTAAAGTCAGGAAGAGAGACAAGCCCTGGTGAGGATGAGAGCCAGGCCAAAGACAGACAATAGTCAGGCCCAGGTGAGGAACAGAGTCGAGCGGTAGTCAGGACAAGAATCAGGGTGCAGTGAGGACCACAGACAGTGTATAGTGAGGACGAGTGTCAGGATGTAGAGAGGGGCAGAGTTTCGGGCACTAGTGAGGACAAGGGTCAGGCCAGAGAGGACAATAGTCAGGCCCTGGTGAGGAAGAGAGTTAATTGGTAGTCAAGAGCAGAATCAGGGCACAGTGAGGACCACAGTGTATAGTGAGGACGAGTGTCAGGACGTAGAGAGGACCAGAGTCAGGTCACAGTGAGGTGAAGAATAACTGTTGTGAGGCTAAGAGTCAGGCTGTAGAGAGGACCAGATTCAGGCTATAGTGAGAACCGGGCTCAGCCCGTAGTGAGTACAAGAGTCAGGGTATCGTGAAAAACAGTGTCAGGGCATAGAGAGAATCAGATTGAGGTACTTGTGAGGAAAAGAATGAGGATAAGTGAGGACCAGAGACATGCCGTAGCGAAGACCATGCTCATGCCATAGTGCAAAACTTAGTCTGGCCCTGAGAGGAATGAGTAAAGCTGCAGAGAGGACCAGAGTCAGGCCACATTGAGGACCAGAGCCAGGCTCTAGAAAGGACCAGAGTAAGGGCCCAGTGAGGACCCAAGTCAGGGCCCACTGAGGCCAAGCATCAGACCGTAGTGAGTCCAAGGTTCAGGCTGTAGATAGGAACAGGGTCAGGCCATACTGAGGACCAGAGTTCAGCCACAGTGAGGACTGATTCAGGCTCTAGACAGGACCAGATTCAGTCCATAGGGAGGTTCAGAGTCAAACCATAGAGAGGACCATACTCAGAGCAGAGTGAGAACCAGGGTCAGTGCGTTTGAGGAGAAGAGTCAGTGCAGAATGAGGAGCATGTCAGGTAATAGAGAAGAAAGAGTGAGAAAGAAGAGGGACCTAAGCTACTTCACAGTGAGAACGAGAATGAGGACATATTGAGGACCAGAGTGAAGACCAGCGTGAGGCCATACAGAGACGAGAGCAAGGCCCTAGTGAGCATGTGACTTACACCATAGTTAGGATGAGAGTCAGGCTGTGGTGAGGACCAGAGTCAGGGTCAGTGAGGCAAAGCCTCAGGCCGTAGTTAGGCAAAGAGTCAGGTCATAGAGAGGACTGGAGTCATGCCGTAGAGAGGACCAGGATCAGAGCCCAGTGAGGACAGGATCAACGCCTAGTGAGGGTCAGAGTCTGGGTGAACTGAGGCGAGAGTCAGGCCCTACTGAGAACGAGAGTCAGGCCATGGTGAGGAAGGGTCAGGCCATAGTTACAGAGTCAGGCTGTGGTGGGGAAGAGGGTCGGGCCAAAATGAGGTGGAGACTCAGCCCCTAGTACAACTAGAGTCAGGCCAGAGTGAGGACCAAAGTCAGAGTCCAGTGAAGACCAGACTCATGGCACAGTGAAAACAGGAGTCAGCGTCTAATGAGGACAAATGTCAGGACAGGACAGAGAGAGTGTGAGATTCAGGCACAAGTGAGGACGAGAATCAGGCCCTAGTGAGGACCAGTGTCAGTCCGTAGTGTGGACTCACATCTGAGCTCAGTGAGGAACAGATCCAGGACTCAGTGAGGTAAGGTCACAGAGTCAGGTCACAGGGAAGTAAAAAGTGAGGCTGTTGTGAGGCAAAGAGTCTGGCTGTAGAGATGACAAGAGTCAGGCCATATTGAGGATGAGAGTCAGGCTGTAGTGAGGACCCGAGTCAGGATATACAGAGGACCAGATTCAGTGCCCAGTGAGGACCAGACAGGACCCAAGTTGTGGCCAGTGATCAAATCTTCAAGACAGAGTGAGACAAAGAGTCACCTGTTAGAGAAGATCAGAGTCAGGCTGTAGTGAGCAACAGAGTCTGGCTGTAGTTAAGAAGAGGTTCAGGCCACAGTGAGACCGGAGTCAAACTGTTGAGAGGACGAGACTTAGGGCCCAGTGAGGAGAGGGTCAGGTCAAGTGAGGGAAAGAAATAGGCTGTAGAGAGGAGCAGAATCAGGCCATACAGAGGACGAGATTCAGGCCATAGAGAGGCATGCCTTGGAGAGGACCAGACTCAAGCCACAGAGAGAACCACATTCAGGGTCCAGTGAGGACCAGGGTCAATCAGGAGTGAGGACAGGTGTCAGGGCCCAGTGAAGCCAAGATTCAGGCCCCAGTGATGATCAGAGTAAAGCTGTAGTGAGGCAAAGAATCAGGAAGCTCTTAGGCAAAATTCAGGCCATAGAAAGGACCAGAATAGGCTATAATGAGGATGAGGGTCAGGCCCTAGTGAAGATCAGAGTCAGGCCCTAGTGAGGACCAGAGTCAGGCCAGAGTGAGGTCCGGTGTCAGTGCCCATTCAGCAGCAGATTCAGGGACCAGCAGGACCAGATTTAGGCTATAGAGAAGACCAGAATCGGGGAATAAGACCAGAGTCGGGGAACAGTGAGAACCACAGTCAGAGCCTTTCGAGGACAAGAGTCAGGCCCCAGCAAGTCAAAGAATCAGGCTGGAGAGAGGACCAGAGTCAGGTCGTAGTGAGGACCAGATTCCTGTCCCAGTGAGTAACAGTGTCAGGCTCCAGTGGGGCCAAGAATCAAGCCCAAGTCAGGTAAAGAGGCAGGCCATAGTGAGGCCAAGGGGTCACCCCACATCCCAGACGATGTACCTGGTGTCACATGTGCAGTTGCCAGGGTGATGTCCCCGTCCCAGATCCTGTTCCTGTGGTCAAATGTCGTTAGTATCCAGGATGACCACCTCCCACACCCTGTACCTGGGTCACACGTCCACAGTCTCCACAGTGATGCCCCGCCCCAGAACCATTACCTGGGGTCACAGTCCATAGTTTCCAGGGTGATCCCACCCCTCCAGACCCTGTACTTGGTGTCACACATACACAGTCTCCAGGGTGACACCCCTCACAGACTCTGAAACTAGGGTCACATATCCACAGTCTTCAGGGTGATCCCACCTCCCAGACCCTTCACCTGGTGTCACATGTCCGCAGGTTCCAGAGTGACCCCCCTCCCAGACCCTGTACCTGGGGAAAAAGTCTGCAGTCTTCAGGGTGACCCCTCCAAGGCACTGTTCCTGGCATCACATATCCAGTCTCTAGGGTGACCCCCTTCCCAAATTCTGCATCTGTGGTCACATGTCCACTGTCTCCATGGTGACCCCACCTCCCAGACCCTGAAGCTGGGATCACACGTCCACAGTCCGTAGGGTGACCATCTCCCTGACCCTTCTTGGGGTCAAATATCTACATTCTTCAGAGTGACACCCTTCTAGAACCTATACCTGGAGTCAAAGGTCCACAGACTCCAAGGTGACCCCTCCTCCCAGACACTGAACTTGGTGTCACACATCCACAGTCTCCAGGACGACACCACCTCCTAGAACCTGTACTGGGGGACACATGTGCACAGTCTCCAGGTTGACCCTACTTAGTCGCTGCCCCTGTGGTCACATATCCAGAGTCTCCATGGGGAAACCCTCCCGGTGCAGTCGCTGCACCTGGGGTCACATGTTCAGTCTCCAGGGTGATCCTGCCTCCCAGACCCTACACCTGGTGTCTCAGGTCCACAGGCTCCAGCATGAACCCCTCCCAGAGCTTGCACCTGGGTTCACACGCCCAAAGTCTCCAGGGAGACACCTCTCCCCAGCTCCCATACCTGGGGTTACACGTCCAAAGTCTACAGGGTGGTACCCCCCAGACACTGTAAATGGGGTCACACATCCAAGTCTTCAGGGGTCTCCCCTCACCAGAAACTGAAACTGGCATCACACGTCCACAGTATCCATGGTGAACCCTCAGAGAACCTGCCCCTGGGGTCACACGTCCCCAGTCTCAAGGGTGACAACCTTTCCAGACACTGCACCTGGCCTCTCAGGTCCACAGTCCAGGGTGACCCCACCTCACAAGAACTTGTACCTGGAGTCACATATCCACAGTCTCTAGGTTACCCCATTTCACCAGACCTTTTGACTGTGGTCAAACGTCCAAGTCTCCAGGGTGCCCACCACTTCTAAGCACTGAACCTGGGGTTACAGGTCCACAGTTTCCAGGGTGACACAACCCTGTAAATGGGGTCACATGTTCACAAGCTTCACAGTGACCCCACACACCAGATCCTGCAACTGGAGTCACAAGTCCACAATCTGCATGGTGACATGCTCCCAGACCCTGTACCTGGAGTCACATGCATAGAGTCCTCAGGGTGACCCCTCCCAGGCACTGTACCTGGGCTCACACATCCAGTCTCCAGGGTGAACCCCTCCCAGACCCTATACCTGGGGTTACAGGCCCACGGTCTCCATGGTGACACCCCCTCCCAGACCCTGAACCTGGGGTCACACATCCACAGTCTTCAGGGAGAGGACTCCCAAACAGTGAATGGGGTTCACATATCCAAAGTCTCCTATGTGAGCCCCCTCCAGACCATGCACCTGGATTCACAAGTCCACAGTCTCCAGGGTGACATCCCTCCCAGACCCTGCACCCGGGGTCATACATCCACAGTCTCCATTGTGACACCCCCTGCCACAACCTGCATCTAGGGTCACATGTCCACAGTCCACCATGGACAATCCACCCCAGATTTGTACATAGGACCACACATCCACATTCTCCAGGTGACACAACCTCCCTAATCCTGTACTGTGGTATCACGACCACAGTGACCAAACCTCACAGACCTGGCACCTGGGTTCTCAGGTCCATGGCCTCCATGGTAAACCACTCCAAGACCCTGCACCTCAGGTAACATGTTCACAGTCTCCAGGGTGACCCCACCTCCCAGACCAGGTCCCTGGGGACATATGTCCACAGTCTCTCAGATGAGCCCCCTCCCCAGACTCTGCACATGGGGTCACACATCCACAGTCCACGAGAGACCTCACCTCCCAGACCCTGTACCTGGGATGACATGTCCAGTCTCCAGGGTGATCCCACTTGCCCAGACTCTGTACCTGGGGTCACACTTCCACAGTCTCCAGGGCGATCTCCTCCAGAACCTGCATCTGGGTCATACTTCCACGGTCTCTATGGTGGCATCACTGCGCAGACACTGTACCTGTGGTCACATGTCCACTATCTTCAGGATGAGGACTCCCAGTCACTGCACCTGGGTTGACATATCCCAAAGTCTCCTATGTGACCCCTATCCTGTCCCTGTACATGAGGTCACACATCCACAGTCTACAGGGTGACCCCAACTTCCAGACCCTTTACCTGAGATCACATGTCCACAGGCTCCAGGGTGAACCCACCTCATCAGAACTTTTAGCTGTGGTCACAGATCCAGTCTCCAGGGTGACACCCTCTCAGACCCTGTACCTGTGGTCACACGTCCACAGACTTCAGGGTGACCCCACCACACCAGTCCGAGTGCCTGGGATCACATGTCTACAGTCTCCAGGGTAACCACCCCTAACAGACCTACACTTGGGGTCACATGTCCAGCTTCCAGGTTGACACCCTCCCAGACCCTTTTCCTGAGATCACACGTCTTCAAATCCCAGGGTGTCCCCTCCCAGGTGCTGTGCTTGAGGTCACATATCCAAGTCTCTACTGTGACTGTCCTCCAAGACACTGTAATTAGGCTCACATGTCCACAGTCTCCAGACTGATGCCCTTTCCCAGACCTTGTACCTGGTTCACACATCCACAGTCTCCAGCTTGATGCCCTTTCCCAGACCCTGTGCCTGGTTCACACATCCAGTGTCCAGTCTGACGCCCTTTCCCAGACTCTGTACCTGGGGTCACACTTCCATAATATCCATGGTGACACCCCTGCCCAATCCTGAGCCTGGTGTCACATGTCCAGTCTCCAGCATTACCTCCCTACCAGACCCTGCACCTGGGATCACACTTCCACAGTCTCTAGTGTGACCCCTCACCCAGACTCTGTACCTGGGGTCAAATATCTGCAGTCTCTGGTGTGGCACCCCTTACAGACCCTGCACCTGCAGTCACACATCAACAGTCTCCAAGGTGACCCACCTCCAAACACTCTGCACCTGGGGTCAAATGTACACAGTTTCCAGGGTGACACCCCTTCCATACCCTGAACCTGGGGTCACACATCCACAGTTGAGGGTGCGGACTCTCAAACACAGCACCTGGGTTCCTATATCCAAAATCTCCTATGTGACCCCCCACCAAATCCTGCATTTGGGTTCAAATGTCCACAGTTTCCTGGGACACACTCCCAGACCCTGAAGTCACATGTCTTCAGTCCCCAGGGTGACCCCTCCCAGGCATTGTATTTGGGGTAACATGTCCACATAGAGACACTGACCATCCTTCCAGACTCTGTACTTGGGGTCACATGTCCACAGTCCCCAAGTGACTCCACCTCCCAGATGGAGGTGCACATCCACTCTCTCCAGGGAGATTACACCTCGAAGACCATGCACCTGGGGTCACATATTCACAGTCTCCAGGGTGACCCCTTCCTGAACTGCTGGGGTCACATTTCCACTGTCTATAGGGTGACACATGTACCCAGAGGCTGTACCTGGAATAAGACATTCAGAATCTCCGGGGTGACCCCCTTCCAGAGCCTGCACCTGGGGTAACATGTCCAGAGTCTTCAGGCTGACACCCTGCCCTAGTTCCTGCACCCGGGGTCACATGTCCACATTCTCCAGGGTGACTCCGTCTCCAAGACCCTTTACCTGGGGTCACATGTCCACTGTCTCCGGGGAGACCACACCTTACAGATCATGCACCTGGGGTCACATGTTCACAGTCTTCAGGGTGACCCCCTCCTGAACCTGCACCTGGGGTCACATGTCAACAGTTTCCAGGGTGACCCCTCTCCCCAGACCCTGTAACTGGTGTCACACGTCCAGTCTCCAAGGAGAGCCCTCTCCCAAGACCCTGCACCTGGGGTCATATGTTCACAGTCTCCGGTGTTCCCACCTCCCAGACCCTTCACCTGGCATCACACGTCCACAGGCTCTAGGGTAACCCTTTCAAAATACCTCCAATTGGGTCACATGTCCAGAGTCTCCTTGGTGACTCCCCTCCAAGACTGTGTATCTGGGGTCACATTTTCAGTTTCAAGGGTAAACTCACTCCCAGACCCTGCACATGGGGTCACACCTCCACAGTCTCCAGTGTGACTGCACCTCACCAGAACTTGTACCTTGGGTCACATGTCCACAGTCTCTAGGGTGACCCCACCTCATCAGAACTTTTACCTCTGGTCACACCTCCACAGTCTCCAGGGTGACCACCATTCCCAGACTCTTAACATCTGGTCACACACCCATAGTCTCCAGGGTGACACAACCAAAGGTGCTGAACCTGTGGTCACACATCCACAGGTTTCAGGGTGACACCATGACAATGGTCCAAGCACCTGGGATCACATGTCCACAGCCTCCAGGGTAACCTCCTGCTCAGTCACTACACGTAGGGTCACAAGTCCACCATTTCCAGGATGACACCCTCCCAGACCCTGTACCTGAGGTCACATGTCTTCAGTTCCCAGGGTGACCCTTCCCAGGCACTGTATTTGGGGTCACATGTCCACAGTCTCTACTGTGACCATCCTCCCCGACCCTGTACCTGGGGTCAAATATCTGCAGTCTCCAGAGTGACACCCTCCCAGACACTGTACCTGGGTTCTCATATCCATGGCCCAGAGTAAACCCTTCCAGACCCTGAATCTGAGATAACATGTCCACAGTCTCCAGGGTGACCCCACCTCCCTGACCCTGCACTTGGGGTCACATGTCCACTGGCCCTGAGTGACCCCACCTCTCAGACCCTGTACCTGGGGTCACACGTCCAGTCTCCAGGGTGACCCCACCCACCAGACCCTGCACCTGGGATCACATGTCCACTGTCTCCAGGGTAACCCCCAACTCCTAGACCCAATACCTAGAGTTGCAAGTCCACAGTCTCCTTGATGATCCCCTCTCAGATCATTCACCTTGGAGCACATGTGCACAGTCTCCGCGGAGAGCCCCCTCCCCAAATGCTGCACTTTGAGTCACACATCCACAGTCCCCAGGGTGACCCCACCTCTCAGATCTTGCACCTGTGGTCGCATACATAGTCTCCAGGGTTACCCTGCCTCCAAGACCCAGTACTGGGTTCACACGTCCTCAGTCTCCAGGGTGGTCCCCTCCCAGACCCTGCATCTAGTGTCACATGTCCGCAGTCTTCAGGGTGACCCCCTTTCAAATGCTGCATCTGGGGTCACACATCCACAGTCCCCAGGATGACAACCCTCCCCAGACCCTGTACTTGGATCACATGGCCACAGTGGTCTCCATTGTGACCCTCCCCCTCAGATCCTATACCTGATGTCAAATGTCTGCACTATCCACGATGACCCCTTCCCAGATCATATACATGGGTCACATGTCCACTGTCTCCAGAGTCAGTCTCTTCCCCAGACACTGCACTTTGGGTCACATGTCCACAGTCCCCAGGGTGACCCTACCACCAAGACTCTGTACCTGAGGTCTCGTGTCCACAGTCTCCAGGGTTACCCCAGCTCTCAGACCCAGCACCTGGGTTTTCACATCCACAGTCTCAAGGTGACCCCCCATCTAGACTAGACCCTACATCTGTGGTCACATGTACATAGTCTCCAGGGTTACCCTCTCCCAGGCCATATACATGTTGTCACAAGTCCACAGTCTCCAGGGTTAGCCTCTTCCCCAGACACTGCACTTTAGGTCACACATGCACAGTCCCGGAAATGAACCCACCTCCCAGAACCTGTACCAGGGGACACGTGTACACAGTTTCCTGGGAGACCCCACCTCACAAACCCTGTATCTGGAGTTTCACTCCCAAAGTCTCTAGGGTACCCCACCTCCTAGACCCTACACCTGGGGTCACATGTCCACAGTATCCAGGGTGGACAGTATCAGGGTGACCCCCTCTCAACCCTGGACCTTAGGTCACATTTCCACAGTGTCTATTGGTGACACCCCTCTGCAGACACTGTACCTCTGGTCACACGTCCACAGTGTCCAGCCTGACCCCACCCCCCAGACTGAGCAACTAGGATCACATATCCACAGTCGAGGGTAACACCACCTCCCAGACCGTATACCTGGAGTCGCACGTCCATATTCTTCATGGTGATTCCCTCCTAGACCATGCACATGGGTTCACATGACCATCGTTTCCAGTGTGATCCCCTCCCAACCCTGCACCTGAGGTCACACTTCCAGTTTCCAGGGTGACACTTCTCCCCAGGCCCTGTACCTGGGGTCACACCTGCACAGTCTCTGGGTGACCTCACACCCCAGACCCTGCACCTGGGGTCACATGTTCCATTTGAGTCACTGCAGAGGAATCAGGCCTTATCTCGAGTTGAGGGGGAACTCAGTGTTGTTTTGATTTGTGGCGGGAAATTTGGGGTTTCCCTCGAGTTGTGATGGGGATATCAGGATTCCTCTCCAGTGGCAACAGGGGAGTTGGGCCTCCTTTCGAGTTGTAGCAGAAACTCGGGGTTCCTCTCTAGTTGTTGCTGGAAACTTGGGGTTTCCTCTAGAGTTGCCACAGGGGACTCAGAGCTCCTCTTGAAGTGCAGCAGAAAATCAGTGTTCCTCTGGATTTGCAGCACAGGATGCAGGATTACACTGGAGTCGTGGCAGGGAATTCAGGGTTCTTCTTGAGTTTGGTTGGTACTCAGGGTTCCTCTTGACTTGTGGTGGGGCCTCCTGTCGAGTTCCCTTGGAACAACTTGTCTCTAGCAAGGATGTGCAGGGTGGCTCATGTCTTGTTGCAATGACAGGTGGCTGCTCACTAGTTTTGGCAAGGGACTTCTCTCTCCTTGTGGTCCAGGTCAACTCTGTAGTTGTGGGGGGTTTGATTCTCCCTAGTGGTGGTGTGCAAGCTCCTTTCTCCTTGCGGTGTGAAGTTTGTCTGTATTAGCAGAAGAGGGGCCCCTCTCTGCGTGTGATGTCCAGCGGGCTCCTCCCAAGCTGTGGTGGAGGGCTCCTCTCGGGGGGCGAGTCTGTGTCCTCTCTGGTTGGGGTGTGGCTGTCTCCATGGGGGAGGCCTCTCTACTTTTGGCTCTATGGTTTCCTCATTAATATTAGTGGGATTGCTGCTCTCTAGTTGTGAGAGCCTCAACTTGACTTCCTTTAGGGAGCTTGTCTCCATTGGAGGCAGAAGGTCTTCTCTCTAGGTGTGATATTCTGGGGGACACCACTCTAGTTGTGCCTGGGGCATCCACTTCAGTTTTGGCTGGGGAGCCACTACGTCATTTGGTACAGTGGCCCCTTTTCTTGTCACAGCCTAGGGATCCTGTGAAATTGCAGTGGGGGACTCAGGATGACTCTTGAGATGCAGCATGTGACTCGGGTTTCCTATAGAGCTGTGGTGGAGACTCCTCTGGAGCTGCAGTGGGGCAGATCCTCTCTAATAGCGATGTGCAGGCTGGTCCCTGTCTAAGTGCAATGTGTGGGAGGCTACTCTCTAGTTGCAGCATGGGCTCCACTCTCATTGCAGTGGGGATCTGCTCTTTATTTGCTGTGGGTCGGCTTGTCTCTAGTTGTCATTTGCAGCCACCTCTCTAGTTGTGGCAGGGGAACTCCTCTTTAGTTGTGGTAGTTGGGCTCCTCTCTAGATGCGGTAGAGTGCTCATCTCAAATTGGGAGTTGGGTGACTCCTCTATGGTTGTAATGAGAAGGGGTGATTTTTCTAGTTGCGATGTGCAGGAAGCTCCTGTCTCTTTGTGGCAGGACGGGCCTCCTGCTTAGCTGTGATCTGAGGCTTCCTCTCTTGTGGCGGTCGAGTGCTCCTCTCGAATTGTGGTGGGGTAAGCTCCTCTTGGGAATCCTCTGGAGTTGTATCAAATGGCTAATGTCTACTTGAGTTGTGATGGGAAACTCGGGGTACATGTTTTGTCACTGCAGGTGAATTCGGCCTCATGTCATGTTGAGGCAGTGAAGTCGGGGTACTTCTCGAGTTGTGGTGGGAAACTTGGGGTTCTCTCCAGCTGCAACAGAGGAGTCCGGCCTCCTCTCGAGTTGAGGTGGGTAACTCAGGGTTCCTCTCAAGTTGCGTCAGGGATCTCAGGGTTCCACTCGAGTTGCTGCTGGGGAGTCGGGCCTCCTCTCGAGTTGTAGAGGGGAACTCGGGGTTCCTCTTGAGTCACAGCAGGGACTCAGAGGTACTCTCGAGTTGCAGTGAGAAATCAGTGTTCCTCTCATTGCAGCACGGGACTCACGGTTCCACTGGAGCCATGGCGGTGAACTCGGGGTTCCTTTTGACTTGGGGGTTACTCAGGGTTCCTCTCCACTTGCATTGTGACCTCCTCTCGAGTTGTCTTGGCACAACTCATCTCTAGCAGGGATGTGCAGGGTGGCTCCTGTCTTGCTGCAATGTCGGGTGGCTACTCACTAGTTTTGACATCGTCCTTCTCTATCATTGTGGTCAGGGTCAAGTCTGTCGTTGTGATGGTTTCAATTCTCTCTAGCGGTGGTGTGCAAGCTCCTCTCTACTTTGGGTGTGAGGTTTGTCTCTTTTAGCACCAGAGGGGCTCCTATCTATGTGTCATGTCCAGCAGGCTCCTCTCAAGTTGTGGTGGTGGGCTCCTCTCCAGGTGCAGAGCTGTGTCCTCTCTGGTTGGGGTGTGGCTGTCTCCAAGGAGGAGGTCCTCTCTACTTTTGACACTAGGGGTTCCTCACTAATATTAATGGGATTGCTGCTGTAGGTGTGAGGGACTCCACTCAACTTACTTCATGGATCTCCTCTCTGTTTGCGGCAGAAGGGCTTCTCTCCAGGTGTGATATCCTGGGGGACACCACTCTAGTTTATCTGGGGGAATCTGCTTCAGTTTTGGCCGGAGAGTCCCTCCATCACATTGGCCAGAGGCCCCTTTTATTCTTACAGCCTAGGTCTCTTGTCAAATTGCAGCGGGGACCTCGGGGTGCCTCTTGAGTTGCAGCAGGTGCCTCGGGGTTCCTTTAGACTTATGGTGGAGCCTCCTCTAGAGCTACCATGGGGCAGATCCTCTCTAGTAGCGATGGGCAGGCTGGCCCCTGTCTAGTTGCAACGTGCCCGAGGCTCCTCTCTAGTTGCAGTGAGAGTCCACTCTTTATTTGTGGTGGCATGGCTGCTCTCTAACTGTCATTTGAAGACTCCTCTCTAGTTGTGGCAGGGGCTCATTTCAGTTGTAGTGTGATGGTGTGGCTCCTCTCTGGTAGCAATGCTCAGGGCGGCTTCTGTTTAGTTGCGATGCGTGGGTGGCTAAACAACCTGGTGCAAGGGGCTCCTCTCTAGCTAGTGTGGGGGGTCAGCTCTTAGTTGTGTTGGATGAGCTCCTCTATAGTTGTGCAATATCTTCTTGAGTTTTTTTAGGGGGCTCTTCTCTAGTTAAGGTGTGTGACTGGCACCTCTAGAGCTGCAGTGGAGTGTTCCCCTCGAATTGTGGAGGGGACTTCCTCTCTGGTAGCAATGTGCACAGGCACTCTTTCCGGCTGTGATATGTGCAAGCCTGCCCTCTAGTTTTGGCACGACCCCTCCTCTTTAGTTGTGGAAGGAGGCTTCTGTGTAATTATGATGTGCGGGAATGCTCTTTTCAAGTGGCGATGTTCAAGGGGCTGCTCTCTAGTTGCTGGCATGAGGTCTACTCTCTAGTTGTGCGGAGGTTACTCTTCTCTGATTGTGGTAGGGGGATCTACCCGACTGGTGCAGGGAGTGCGTCTCTATTTGGGGTGGAGCGGACCCTGTCGAGGTGCAATGTCTAGGGTCTCCTCTACAGTTGTGCTGGTGGGTCACTCTCCAGTATAATTGGGTGGGCTCCTCTCTCGCTGTGGCCATGGGCTTCTCTTGAGTTGTGGCACAAGCCTCCTCTCAAGTTCAGGAGGGGACTTGTGGCTCCTCTCTAGTTGCCATGGTGCCTCCTCTGGGGGTTCTCTGTCGGGAGAATGTTCTCTCTACTTGTGGCATTGGGGTCTCCTCACTAGTTTTCATGGCTCCACTCTAGTTGTGAGAGTCTCATCTCGTGTTACTTCAGGAGTCTCATCTCTATTTGTGCCAGAGAGTCTTCTCTCTAGGCGCAATGTGCCAGAGGGCACCTCTCTAGTTTTGGTAGGGGAATCCTCTCCAGTTCTGTTGGGTGGCTTCTCTGCTTTTTGCCAGGGTCTCTTTCCTTGTGACAGCATAGGGCACCTGTCGAGTTGTGGTTGGGGACTCAGGGTTCCTGTCGAGTTGGGACAGGTGATTTAGTGTTTCTTTACAGTTTTGGTGGGGCCTCCACTTGAGCTGCATGGGGCAGCTCCTCTTTAGTAGAGATTAGCAGGGTGGCTCCTGTCTAGTTGTGATGTGTAACTACTGTAACTACTGTATAGTTACGGCTTGGGACTCCGCTTTTGTTGCAGTTGGGTCAACTGACGTTTCTGTTTCAGCCTCTCTCTAGTTTTAGATTACAGACTCCTCTCTAGTTGTGGCAGGGGGGCCTCCTCTTTAGTTGTGGTATGGGCCTTCCTCTCTCGTTGTGGTTGAGTGCTCCTCTTGAATTGTGGTGCGGTAGGCTCCTCTTGGGAATCCTCTGGAGTTGCATCAGGGGGCTTTGGTTCATCTCGAGTTGGATGGGGAACTCAGGATTCCACTGAAGTTGCTGCAGGGAATCAGGCCTCCTCTTCAGTTGAGGCAGGGAACTCGGGGTTCCTAACGAGTTGCAGTGTGGAACTTGGGGTTCCTCTCTAGTTGCAACAGGGGAGTCAGGGCTCCTCTGGAGTTGAGGTGGGGAACTCGTGTTTCCTCTTGAGTTGCAACAGGGGAATCAGGCCTCCTCTCGAGTTGTGAGGGGGAACTCAGGGTTCCTCTCAAGTTATGGTGGGAAAATCAGGGTTCCTCTCGAGTTGCAACAGTGGACTCAGAGCTCCTCTCAAGTTTTTGCAGCGGGAACTCGGTGTTCCTCTTGCGTTACAGTGCAGGACTCAGTGTTCCACTCGAGCCGTGGCGGGGAACTTGGGATTCCTCCCATGTTGGGGTGGTACTCAGGGTTCTTCTCGACTTGTGGTGGGGTCTCCTCTTGAGTTGTATTGGGGTGACTCATCTCTAGCAGGGATGTTCAGGGGGGCTCCTGTGTTGTTGCAAGGTACGGGTGGCTGCTCACTAGTTTTGGCATGGGACTTCTCTCTAGTTAGGGTCGGGGTCAACTCTGTAGCTGCGGTGGGTTCGATTCTCTCTAGTGGTGGTGTGCAAGCTCCTCTCTAGTTGTGGTGTGAGGTTCGTCTCTATTAGCAGCAGATGGACCCCTCTCATGTGTGATGTCCAGCTGGCTCCTCTCGAGTTGTGGTGGAGGGCTCCTCTCACATTGCGTGGCTGTGTTCTCTCTGGTTGGCGTGTGGGTGGCTGCATGGGAGATGTCCTCTCTACTTTTGGCGCTAGGGGTTCCTCACTAATATTAGTGGGATTGCTTCTGTCGAGTTGTAAGGGACTCCACTCGACTTACTTTAGGGAGCTTGTCTCTATTTGTGGCAGAAGGGCGTCTCTCTAGGTGTGATATCCTGGGGGACTCCTATCTAGTTGTGCTGGGGGGATCCACTTCAGTTTCGGCCGGGGAGCCCCTCCGTCATTTTGGCTTGTTGCCCCTTTTCTTGTTCCAGCCTGGGGCTCCTGTCAAATTGCAGCAGGGAACCCAGAGTGCCTCTTGAGTTGGGGCAGGTGACTTGGAGTTCCTTGAGAGTTGTGGTGGAGCCTCCTCTCGAGCGGCAGTGCGGCAGATAATCTCTAGTAGCGACGTGCTGGCTGGCCCCTGTCTAAGTGCAATGTGCGGGAGGGTACTCTCTAGTTGTGGCATGGGGCTCCACTCTAGTTGCAGTGAGGGTCCACTCTCTATTTGAGGTGGGTCGGCTCCTCCCTAGCTGTCCTTTGCAGACTCCTTTCTAGTTTTGGCAGGGGGGCTCCTTCTTGTAGCTTTGCTCCTCCATAGTTGCAGTAGAATGTTCTTCTCAAATTGTGATTTGGATGACTCCTCTCTGGTTGTGATGAGAAAGGATGCTTTTTCTAGTTGCGATGTGCAGGAGGCGACACTCTTGTTGTGGCAGTGGGAGGCCTCTTTAGTTGCAGCATGGTGGGCTCCTCTCTGCTCGTGGCAGGGGGCTTCTGTCTAACTGTGCTGTGTGGGTATGCTCCTCTCTAATGGCTATGTTCGGGGGGGATTAGCTCTAACTGCAGCAGGGGTCTCCTCTCTAGTTGCGGTCTTGGCCTCCTCTTTCATTATGATCCGTGTGGGAGTTCCCCTCTAGTTTGGATGGGCATGGGCACTTTTCTCTAACTGTGATGTGTGGGGCACGCTCATATCTCCCTGTGGGAGGGGTGTCCACTCTAGTTGTGGCAGTGGTTCTCCACTCTAGGTGTGATGTACAGGAGGGGTTGGGCACCTCTCTAGTTACAGCCTTGTGCTCCTCACTATTTGTGCCTGAGAGTCAACTCTCTAGTTGTGGCGTCTGGGCTTCTCTCAAGGTGTGATGTGTCGGAGCGCTCCTCCCTAGGTGTGCTGTGCCTGGGGAAGTTCTCTCTAGCTGTGGATGGGAACTCCTGTCTTGTTGCATCATGTTGTGTGGCTCTTCTCTAAGTGTGGTTTTATGGCTCATCTCTACTTGTGGTTTGAGGGGCTACTCTCTAGGAGTGGTGTGGAGCCTCCTCTCTGATGGTGGTGAGGGGATCTACTTGATTGCAGCACAGCACTCATCTCTATTTGCACGGGAGGGGACCCTCTGTAGGTGCGATGTCTGGGGTCTCTGCTCCAGTTGGAGTGGTGGGACGCTCTGGTTCTGGCCGGTGGGCTCCTCTCTCGTTGGGGCCGTGGGCTTCTCTTGAGTTTTGGCATGGGCCTCCTCTCAAGTTCAGAAGGGGACTCAGGGCACTTCTCTAGTTACGGTGTCACCTCCTCTGGGAGTTCTCTGTGGGGAGGCGGTTCTCTCTACTTGCGGCATTGGGGGCTCCTCACTAGTTTTCACGGGGTTGCTCCACTCCGGCTGTTAAAGGCTCATTTTGAGTTACTTCAGGGGCCTCATCTCTATTGGCGGCAGAGGGGCTCCTCTCTCGGTGCAATGTGCTGGAGGACTCCTCTCTAGTTTTGGCAGGGGAATCCTCTCAAGTTATGGCGTGGCCCTCCTCTGTTTGTTGCTGGGGGCTCCTTCCTTGTGACGGCACAGAGCTCCTGTTGGGTTGTGGCAGGGGACTTGGGGTTCCTCTCGAACTGGGACAGGTGACTTGGGGTTCCTTTAGAGTTGTGGTGGGGCCTCCTCTCAAGCTGCATGGGGCAGCTCCTCTCTAGTAGAGATTAGCAGGCTGGCTCCCGTCTAGTTGTGGTGTGCAGTAGGCTACTGTATTTTTATTGCCTGGGGCTCCACTCTAGTTGCAGTGGGGTCAACTGATGTTTTTTTCTGCTCCTCTCTTGTTGTGCTTTGCAGACTCTCTATAGTTGTGGTGGGAGGGGGGGTCCTCCTCTCCAGTTGTGCTATGGGGCTTTTTCTTGAGGTGGAGTGCTCCTCTCAAATTTGGGGTGGCTCCTCTCGGGAATCCTCTGGAGTTCCATCAGGAGTCTTGGGGTTCATCTTGAGTTGCTATCTCATGCCCTTGCACACACTTGCATGCTCTCGCACATCCTCGCATGCCCTCGTACGCCCTCAGATGGCCTTGCACGCTCTTGCACACCCTCTCCCTACCTCCCATGCTCTCACAAGTCCTCCCATGCCTTTGTACATTCTAGCACACCCACCTGGCATATCCTCGCATGAACTCACATGCCATTGCACGTCCTGGCACAACTTCGAACACCCTTGCACATCCTCGCACGAACTCACATGCTCTTGCACATCCTCACAGGCACTTGCATGACTTCGCACATCCTCATACCCTCTCACAAGCTCTCCCATGCCCTCGCATGCCCTTGCATGGCCTCATACACTCTTGCAAGACCTCGCAGGCCTTCACATGCCCTCACACATCCTTGCACACCATCACATGGCATTGCAGGCTCTCACACACCCTCGCATACCCTTGCACATTCTTGCATGGACTCACCTGCTCTTGCCCCCCCCATGCATGCTCTCGCACTTCCTCGCATGGCCTCACACACTCATGCACAGACTCGCACGTCCTTGCATGATGTTGCACGTCCTCACACGTCATCACAAGGCCTTGCACAACCACGATGCTCTTGCACGCCCTTGCACCCCCTAACACATCTTTGCAAAACCTTACACATCCTCGCATGCTCTCTCACACCATCACACTCCCTCACATGCATTCGCACCTCCTCACATGCCCTTGCACAGCCTCCATGCCCTCGCACATCCTTGCACGCCCTCAAATGTCCTCAAACACAATTGCATGGCCTCACTCGGCCTTGCACGGGCTTGCACACTCTTGCATTCCCTCCCAAGCTCTTGCACTTCCTCACACGACCTCGCACATCCTCGCACACCCTTGTATGTTCTCCCCTGCTCTGCCATGCTCTCACACGTCCTCATATGCCTTCGCACATCCTAGTATGCCTGCCCACACTCTCGCACATCCTCGATCACCCTCTCAAGGAATCATATGACTTTGCATGCTCTCACATGCTCTCACACATTCTCTCACACCCTTGCATGCTCTCACACAAACTCGCACGCTTTTGCAGGTCCTCGCACCCTCTAGCATCCTCTTGAATGGCCTCACACATCCTTGCACACCCTCGCATGCCCTCAAATGCTCTCATATGGCCTCACATGTCCTTGCACACCATAAAAGCCCTCACATGCCCTTGCAAGTCCTTGCATGTTCTCCCACACCCTCGCATCCCCTTGCATGAGCTCGCACATCCTTGCATGCCCTCCCACGCCCTTGAACATCTTCGCACATCCTCACATGCCCTTGCAAACTCACGCATGTTCTTGCACGACCCTGCACACACTTGCACGCCCTGGCACGCCCTCGCATATCTTTGCAGGCCTTCGCGTGTTCTCTCACACCCTCACACACCCTCGCACACTGTCACACATCCTCGTTCAGGCTCACACATCCTCACATACCCTCGCCTTCCCTCTGATGCTCTCACATGTCCTCTCACATCCTTGCACACCCTCACATGGTCTCATAGGCCCTTGTATGCTCTTGCACGCTCTCGCAAGTCTTTGCACTTCTTTGCATGCTCGCACACATTCTCGCATGCCATCAAATGCCCTCTATGCTTGTGTAAGCCCTCTCATGACATCCCATGCTCTCACCCCTCGTTGCATGCTCTCACGTCCTCACTCGCCTTCCCACCTCCTCGCATGTCCTGACAAGGTATTGCACAGCATCACATGACCTGACATGCTCTTGCACGCTCTCGTACACCCTCACATTTCTCACACATACTCGCACTCACTTGCAAGCCTTCTCATGTCCTTGCACGCCCTCACTTGCCCTCACATGCCCTAGCATGACCCCGCCCATGCTGGCACAGTCTCACACACCCTTGCATGTTCACGCATGCTCTCACATGTCCTCGCATGCCATCACATGCTCTCACATGCTCTTGCACATTTCACACGCCCTCACACAACCTCACACGCTCTTGCACGCCCTCTCACGTCCTCGCGTGCTCTCGCACGACCTCGAAAGCCCTCACATGTTCTTGCACGCCCTAGCACACCCTCTCACACGGTCACATGTTCTTTCACGTCCTCGCATGTCCTTGCGTGATCTTACATGTCCTTGCATGCTCTCGCACACCCTCACATGGTCTGGCACATCCTTTCAATGCAATTGCACATCCTTGAATGCAATCGCACACCCCTCACACGCCCACGTACGCTCTTCCATGCCTTCGAAAGCCCTCACATGCCCTCACATGCTCTTGCATGCCTTAGCACACCCTCTCACACTGTCGCATGTTCTTGCGCATCCTCGTATGTCCTCGCATGATCTTACATGTCCTTCCATGCCCTCGAATGCCCTCACACGTCCTCGCATGCTCTTACACATCCTCACATGACCTCACACACCCTTGCACGCCCTTGCCCTTTCTCACATACCATCGCATGGTCTCGCACACCCTCGCATTCTCTTGCATGCCCTTGCACAAACTCACACATTCTTGCATGCTCTCACACGTCCTTCCAGGCTTTCACACCCTCACACACCTTCCCACCTCCTTGCATGCCCTGACATGGTATTGCACACCCTCGCACGACCTGACATATTCTCTCGTGCTCTTGCATGTCCTTGCATGCAATTGCACACCCTGGCGCATCCTCACAAGCCCACACACACTCTCACACGCCCTTGATTGCCCTCCCACACCCTCCCACGTCCTTGCACACCCTCACACTCTCTTGCATGCCCTCAGTTGCCCTTGCACACTCTCGCAAGTCCTCGCATATCCTCACATGCTCTCACATGCACTCACACACCGTCGCCTGCTCTTTCATGCCCTCACACACTCTGTCACATTTTCGCACATCCTTGCATGCCCTCACACACTCTTGCATGTTCTTGCATGTCCTCGCACGCCCTCACCCATCTTTGCCTGCTCTCGCATGTCCTCGCACACTCTCACATGCCCTTGCACACTCTCACACATCCTAGAACGTTCTCAAATGCCCTCGCACACATTTGTCTGCTCTTGCATGCCATCGCACAGCCTCGCACATCCTCACACACCCTCGCAAACCCTTGCATGCTTTTGCACGCCCTCACAGGACCTCACACATCCTCACATGCCCTTGCAAGTCCTTACATGCTCTCTCATTTCTTTGCACACTCTCGCATGCCCTTGCCTGCTCTTGCACGACCCTACACGCCCTCGCACGTGCTTGCATACCCTTGCACACTCTCACACAGCCTTGCATGAACTTGCACATCCTCGCACACCCTGGCATGCCATCACACACCGTTGCACACTCTCGCATGGACTCACATGCTCTTTATTCCCTCACACGTGCTCACCTGCTCTCACACATTCTTGCACACACTTGCACACCTTTGCATGGGGTTGCACATCCTCACATTTCCTTGCATGCCCTTGCAAGCCCTCACATGCCCTTCAACATCCTCGCATGCTCTTGCATGCCTTCGCATACTCTTGCACACCCTTGCGCAGCCTTGCACATCTTCTCACACCCTCAGATGCCCTCGAAAACTCTCACACTCACATGCGTATCTCGCAGAGCCACATACCTCCTCGCACACACTCGCACACCCTAGCATGTCCTCCCATGACTTAACATGTCCTCAAATGCCCTCGCACACCCCTTCATGCCCTCACGCTCTCTCACATTGTTGAACGCTCTTGCATGCCCTCACATGCCCTCGCATACCCTCGCATGCCCTCTCACGCACTCCCACGCCCTCATATGCCATTGAATGCTTTCACATGCACACACACAGTCTTGCATAGCCACACACCTCTTTGCATGCCTTTGTGCACACTTGCACGCCCTAACACCTTTCCCCATGCCCTAGCACATCCTCAAATGCCCATACACACCCCTGCACGCCCTCACACTCTCTTGCACATTGTCGAATGCTCTCGCACATCCTCACACACCCTCGTATGACCTCGCATGCTATTGCATGCCATCGCACATCCTTGCATGTCCTTGTACACTCTTTCACATTCTCCCATGCACTCACACACCCTTACACACTGTCACATGGCCTTGCACTCCCTTGCACGTCCTTACACTCTCTCGCAAGTCCTCACATGTTCTCACACGCTCTCACTAGCTCTCCCACGCCCTCGTCCACTCTCACACATCTTCACATGCCCTCGCACGCTTTCACACACCCTCGCACACCCTCGCACACCCTCACATGCTCTTGCACATACTCACACACACTCACGCCCCTTGGACAACCTCACCTGCCCTCATGTGCCTGTGTATGCCCTAGCATGCCCTCTCCCATGCTCGCAGATCCTCACACACTCTTACACGTCCTTGCAGGCCCTCACATGCCTGTGCACACCCTAGAATGCCCTTGCCCGCACTCACATATTCTCACACGTCCTCACATGCTCTCACATGTCTTTGCACGCCTTCACATGCCCTCACATTCCCACGCACGCGCTAGCACACCCTCACACATTCTCACACGTCCTCGCATGCTTTCACATGGCCTCGCATTCACTCAAACGTCCTTGCATGCTCTCGCAAGTCCTGCATGCCGCCTCATGCCCTTGCACAGCCTCGCACACCCTCGCACATCCTCGTACGCTCTCACACATCATGGCACGCTCTTACTTGTCCTCGCAGGTTCATGCAGATTCTCACACGTCCTCACATGTCCTCACACACTCTCCCACAGCCTTGCACGCACTTGCACATATTCGTACACCCTTGCACATCCCTGCAAGCCCTCACACACTCTTTCACAGCCTTGCACGTCCTCACACACACTCGCATGCCCTCTCACGCCCTCACATGGCATCACAAATCCTTGCACGTTCTCCCATGCTCTCACAAGCCCGTGCATGCCCTTCAACATTCTCGCATACTTTTGCATGCCCTTGCATGTGCTTGCATGTCCTTGCATGTCCTCGCACAAGCTCGTTCACCCTCGAATGCTCTTGCACTCACTCGCACACTCTCGCACAGCCACAAATGTACTCCCAAGCCCTCACACGACCATGCATGCCCTCACACACCCTACCACAGTCTCGCCCATGCTCGCACATTCTCGCACATCTTGGCATGTACTCGCATGACCTCAAATGTCCTCGCATGCCCTTGCACACTCCCTCATGCCCTTCCACATCCTCGCATGCCCTCTCAAGTGCTCACACGCCCTCTCACACTCTTGAACATCCTCGCACACTCACACACCCTCACACGACCTCATGCACCCTTCCACGACCGCGCATGCTCTTGTGCATCAGCACATGCCCTGCCACGCTCTCACATGCACTTGAACACCCTAGCATGCCTTCGCGTCCCCTTGCATGTCCTTGCACCTTGTTGCATGCACTTGCATGCCCTTGTGTGCTCTCATATTCCCTCACACACCCTTGCACACCCTCACACAACCTTGCATGCTCTCGCGTGTCATTGCACACCCTGCCATGCACACGCACACCCTAGCACGCCCTTGCATGCCCTCGTACCCCCTTGCATGTCCTCGCACCCTCTTGCACATGCTCACATGCCCTCATGTGCTCTCACATGGCCTCACACTCCCTCACATGTCCTCACATGAACTTGCATGCCCTTACACAGCCTCGCACACCCATGCATGTCCTCGCACAGTCTCGCATGCCCTTGCCTCCCCTTGCATGTCCTCACACCCTCTCACATGTGCTCACATGCCCTCACGTGCTCTCACATGGCCTTACACTCCCTGGCATGTCCTCACACACTCTCGCAATTCCTTGCACGCCCTCACATGCTCTTGCATACCTTTGCATCCCCTTGCACATACTCACATACTCTCACACCCATTTGCACTGTCTCGCATGCCCTCACCCGCCCTTCCACACTCTTGTAGGCTCTCACATGCCCGTGCATGCACTTGCACACCCTCGCATGCCCTTGCACATCCTTGCACACTCTCACATGACCTCGCACGTCCTCACATTCCCTACCACACCCTCGCACACCCTTGCCCGCTTTTCCACACCATCTCAGGGTCTTGCATGCCCTCACACACCTTCGCTCGACCTCACACGTACTCACATGCTCTCACACGCCCTCAGAAACCCTCACATGCCTTCACATGCCCTTGCAGGGCCTCGCATGCTCTCACACTCCCTCTATGTCCTTTCACATCCTCACATGCCCTTGCATGTCTTCCCACACTCTTGCACGTCCTCACACATTCTCTCACGCCCTTCCCTGCTTTCATACACCATCGCACGACCCTTACACCCCTGAATACTCTCGCATGTCCTTGCATTCCCTCTTACTCTATTGCATGCCCTCGCATGCCCTCACAAATCCTCACACACTCTCACAAGTCTGTGCATGCTCTCACACGCCTTTGCACGCCCTCAGACACCCTTGCACGCACTTGCATGGCCACACACGCCGTTCCATGTCCTCACATGCTCTCACACACCCTCACACACTCTCGCCCAACCGCACACACCCTTGCACATCCTTGTATGCTCTCACACGTCCTCACACATGCTCGAATGACCTCACCTGCCCTTGCACACCATCGCACACTCTTGCACATTCTTCCATGCTCTCGTACACCCTCATACACTCTTACAGTCCCTCTCACACCCTTTCACACTATTACACTCCCTCCCACTACCTCACACACTGTTACACTCCTCGCACACCTTTGCAGTCTTACACTTCCTCGTTCACCCTTAAACTCCCTCACACACTGTCACACACTCTTACACTCCCTCTCACACCCTTGCACACTATTACTCTCCCTTGCATGCCCTCACACACTCTTATATTCCATTTCACACCATCATACACACTTCCTAGCTCGCTCTTACATTCTTTGCACACCCTCACACTTTGTTATACTTCCTCCCATGTTCTTACAATCCCTGAAATGACCACTAGTTCCAGGGTGACTCCCAACCTACCCTGCACCTGGGATCTCTCTTACACTGCCTGGAACACCCTCTCACACTCTTACATTCCACCTCACACCCTAGCACACTCTTAAACTCCCTCACAACACCCTGACACACTCTTATACTCCTTTGCATATCCTCACACATTCTTACACTCCCTCGCATGCTCTTACACTCCCTGGCACGCCCTCTCACACTCTTACACTCCATCTCACACCCTAGCACACTCTTAAACTCCCTCACAAACTCTTATACTCCCTTGCACACCCTCACATGCTCTTATACTCCCTAGCAGACCCTCACACACTCTTACACTCCCTCACATGCTCTTCCACTCCCTTGCACACCATCCCACACTCTTACCCTCTCTCGCATGCTACTACACTGCCTCGCACCCTCTTACACTCCCTTGCACACTCTTACATTCCCTTTCACACTCTCACAGACTCTTACACTCCCTCACAAACCTACACCTGTGGTCACATGTACATAGTCTCAGGGTTAACCACTCTCAGACCACATACATATTGTCACAAGTTCACAGTCTCCATGGTTACCCCACCTACCAGACTGTGTCCCTGGAATCACATTTCCAGTTCCCAGGGTAATCCCCACAGCCAGACCCTACACACCATATCACTTGTTCACAGTCTCCAAGGTGAACCCCTCTCAGACCCTACACCTGGCATCACATGTCCACAGTCTCCATGGTGACCTCACATCATGTACCCTGTACCTGGGGTCATGGTGACCCTCCTTCCAGACCCTGTACCTGGGGTCACATGTCCACAGTCACCGGGGTGACCCCCTTTCCAGACACTGTACCTGGGGTCACACGTTCACAGTCTCCATGGTGACCCCCTCTCCCAGATCCTGTCTATTATTTTCTATTTACTAACCTCTCACACCTTAACAGTCCTTAGTGGTGGTGGTTTAGTCGCTAAGTCGTGTCTGACTCTTGTGACACCATGGACTGTAGCCAGCGAGGTTCCTCTATCCATGGGATTCTCCAGGCAAGAATATTGGAGTGGGTTGCCATTTCCTTCTCCAGGAAATCTTCTCGACCCAGGAATTGAACCTGGGTCTCCTGCATTGCAGGTAGATTCTTTACTGACTGAGCTATGGGGGAAGATTTGAGCTATGAGGGAATGCCCAGACCCTGTGCCTGGGGTCACACTTCGACAATATCCAGTGTGTCCCTCCTGCCCATAACCTGCACCTGCTTACATATGTCCAGTCAGCAGGGTGACCTCTCTCCCAAATCCTGCACTTGGGATCATATGTCCACAGTCTAGGGTAATACCCTCCCAGAAACTGTACCTAGGGTCACACGTCCAGTCTCCAGGGTGACCCCCTTCCAAGACCCTGCACCTGGGGTCACATGTCCACAGTCTCCAGGGTGATCCAGCTCCCAAACAATGTTCCTGGGGTCTGATGTCACAGTCTCCAGGGTGAGCCACCTCCCAGACCCTGGACCTGGGATCCTATGTCCACAATCTCCAGGGTGACTCTGAACCTGGGTCACATGTCTACAGTCTAAAGTGTGACTCCACCTCCTATACCCTTTATGTGGAGTCACACATCCACAATCTTCAAGGTGACACCCTCCCAGACCATGCACCTGGAATCACACGTCCAGTCTTCAGGGTTAGCCCTCTCCCCAGACCCTACACTTTGGGTCAAACGTCCACATCACTCATGTTGACCCCACCTCCCAGACGCTGTACCTGGGGTCACATATCCACAGTCTCCAGGGTGACCCTGCCCCCAAGACACAGTATCTGGGGTCACACATCCACAGTGTTTATGGTGACCTCCTCCCAGACCCTGCACCTAGGGTAAGACATCCACAGTCTCTGCAGAGGCCCCCTTCCAGACCCTGCACATGGGATCACATGTCCACAGTCCATAGGGTGATCCCAGCACTCAGACCTTGTACCTGCTGTCACATGTCCACAGTCCCCAGGGTGACAGCACCCCCAGACCCTGTACCTGAAGTCAAAGGTGCACCATCTCCAGGTTGACAAACATCCTAGACACAGAAACTGAGTCACACATGCACAGTCTCCAGGGTGACAGCAGCCCACATCCAAGCACCTGGTGTGCATGTCCAGTCTCCATGCTGACACCCCTCTTCAGACACTATACCAGGTGTCACATGGCCACAGTCTCCCTGGTGAACACCTTTGCAGACCCTGTACATGGGACCACATGTCCCCATTCTCCAGGGAGAACCTCCTCCAAAACCCTGAACTTGGGGTCACATATCCATGAAAAGTTGTTGCTGAACCCATGAGAAGAAGCCAGGATTCTTGGCCTCCAGAGGAGAAGAATTCAATCCGGGGCCAGAGACAAGGACTGATCACTCAGAGCTTTTGTGCAATAGAGTTTATTAAAGTATAAAAGGGATAGAAAAAGCTTCTGACATAGACATCAGAAGGGAGCAGAAAGAGTACCCACTTGCTAGTGTTAGCAGTGGAATTATATACTCTCAAATTAGTTATTACAGTGAATCAAGAGAATGTCTGGAGGTTGTAAAGACCTCACCAGACCTACTCCCATAATTTACCCATTAAGATAACAGAATTAGCCAGAAGGTTTTTTCCAGAGACTGTCCTCAAGCAGGATACATTATTGTTATATAATCCTAAGGAATGTAGAGGGGGAAAAAAAGTTTGTCTTTTCTTCTTCCTTGAGAATTCCAGACCCCTCTCTCCTTGGGGACCCCTAGACTTCCTATCAACCTGCCTAGGAAATGACTCTCTCACCCACAGTTGCCAAGGTGAATATGCCTCAAGACCCTGCACCTGGGGTCACACGTCCAGAGTCTCAAGGGTGAACCCACCGCCCAGGCCCTTGCCCTGGGTTCACATGTCCACAGTCTCCAGGTTGACTACACCTTACCAAAACTTGTACCTGTTTTCACATATCCTCAGTCTCTTTCATGACCCCTCTCCAGACCCAGCACCTGGGTTCACAAGTCCACATTCATCAGGGTGACACCCTCCCAGAGCCTGTATGTGTGGTTACACATCCACAGTCTCCTTGGTGCGACCCCTCCCCAGATCTGGGACCTTGGGTCACATGTCCACTGTCCCCAGGGTTATCCCACCTCCCAGACCCTGCACCTGGGGTCACATGTAAACAGTCTCCAGGATGAGACCACCTCCAGACTGTGTACCTGGAGTCACATGACCACAGTGCCCAGTGTGACGTCTCCTCCCAGTCTCTGCACTTAGGGTCACCCATCTACAGTCTCCAGGGTGAACTCCTCCCAGACCATACACCTGGAATAACATGTCCATAATCCTCAGAGTGACATCACTTCCCAGACCCTGCACCTAAGGTCCCATGTTCACAAGATCCAGGGTGACCCCCTCCCACACCCTGGACCAGGATCACATGTCTAAAGTCTGAAGTGTGACCCCACCTCCTAGAAGCTGCACGTGGGGTCACACATAAACAGTCTCCAGGGTAACCCCCTCTTGACCCTGTACCTGGGGTCAAATTTCTGTAGTATCTGGGGTGACTCCCTCCCAGACCATATACATGGGATCACACATCCACAGTCTCTAGTTTGAGCCCACATCCAGACTCTGTACCTGAGGTCTCATGACCACAGTGTCCTGGGTGACACCACCTCCCAGTCCCTGCACTTAGGGTAACATGTCCAGTGTCTCCAGGGTAACCCCCTCCCAGACCATCCACCTGATGTAACACGTCCACAATCCCCAGAGTGACCCCACATCCCAGATCCTGCATCTGAGATCACACATCCACAGTATGCATGGAGAGCCCCCTCCCCAGACCCTGCACTTTGGGTCTCATGTCCATAGTCCTCAGGATGACCCCACCACCCAGACCCAGCAACCAGAAACACCTGTACACAATCTGCACGGTAACCCCACCTCCAAGCCCCTATACCTGGAATTTCACGTCCACAGTCTCCATGATGAACCCCTCCCAGACCATGCACCTGGGATCACACACCCACAGTTTCCAGGGTGACCTCCAACCCCCCTGCACCGGGGGTTATATGACTACAGTCTCCGTGTTCACACCCCACATCAGATCCTTTACCTGGGGTCACATGTCCACAGTCTCCATGGAGAGCCCTCTCCCCAGACCCTGCCCCTGTTGTTAGATGTCCACAGTCCAGGGTGATCCCTATTCCCAGACCTTTCACCTGGGGTCACACATCCACTGGCTAAAGGGTGACCCCTTTGAAATACAAGCAACTGGGGTCAAATATCCACAGTCTCCTTGGTGACACCTTGCCCAGACCCTGTACCTGGAGTCACATTTCCAGTTTCCAGGGTAACCACCTCTCCCAGACCCTACACCTGGGGTCACACATCCACATTCTCCATGGTGACCCCACCTCATCAGAACTTTTACCTCTGGTCACATTCTCCAGGGTGACCACCACTCCCAGGCTTTGAAACTCTGGTCACATTTCCAGTCTCCAGGGTGACACCCCCCAGACCCTGTACCTGTGGACACAGTCTACAGACTTCAGGGTGACACTACCACAGCAGTCCGAGCACCTGGGGTGACACGGCCACAGTTCCCACTGTGAGCTCCCCTCCCAGACCACACCCTGGTGTTACATGTCCACAGTTTCCAGGATGACACCCTCCCAGATCCTGTATCTGAGGTCACGTGTCTTCAGTCTCCAGGGTGACCTCTCCCAGGCACTGTATTTGGAGTCACATATCCACAGTCTCTATTGTGTCCATTCTCCCAGACCCAGGACCTGGTGACACATGTCCATAGTCTCCGGGGTGATGTCATTTCCCAGACCTTGTACCTGGGTCACATGTCCATAGTCTCAAGTGTGAACTCCCACCCAGACCCTGTAACTGGGGTCAAATATCTGCCATCTCCAGAGGACACCCTCCAAACCCCGTACCTGAGGTCACACTTACAAAATATCCAGGATGACATCCCAGCCCAGATCCTGCACCTGATGTCACCTGTGCACAGTCTCCAGTGTGACCGCCCTCCCAGACCCTGTACCTGGGGTCAAATATCTGCAGTTTTCAGGCTGACACCCTCCCTGACCCTGTACCTGGAAACACACATCCATGTCTCCCAGGGTGAGACCCCTCCATGACCCAGCACTGGGGGTCAGAGGTCCAGAGCCCCAAGGGTGACCCCTCCTCCCAGACCCTGTCCCTGGTGCCACACATCCACACTCACCAATGTGACTTCCCTCCCAGACCATGCACCTGGGGTCACACTTCCAGAATATCTAAGATGAGCCACTTCCCAGATTTTGCACCTGGTGTCACGTGTCCACAATCTGCAGGGTGACATCATGCCCAGGCCCTGCACCCAGGGTCACACGTCCAGTCTCCAAGGTGACCCCTCTCACACACCCTGCACCTGGGGTCATATGTCCATGGTCTCCATCGTGACACCCCCCTGCCGGACCCTGCACCTGGTATCACATGTCCACAGTCTCCAGGGTGACAATCTTCCCCAGATTGTATACTTGGGGTCACATGTCCACATTTTCCAGGGTGGCCCAACCTCACTGGCCCTGGTCTGCGGTATCAGGACCACAGTCTTGAGGTGACCTAACCTTACAGACCCTGCCCCTGGGTTCTCACAATCACGGTCTCCAGGGTAAAACCCTTCTAGAATCTGTACCTGAGGTAACATATTCACAGTCTCCAGGGCGACCCTATCTCAGTGACCATGTATCTGGGGTCACATGTCCACAATCTCCTGGGTGAGACCCTCCCCATAACCTGCACCCTGGGTCACACGTCCACAGTCTCCAGGCTTACCTCATCCCCCAGACCCTGCACCTGGGGTGGCACATCTACAAGCTCCAATGTGTCCCCCTCCCAGACCTTGGACCTGGGGTCACATGTCCACAGTCTCCAGGGTGACCCCACCTCCTCGACCCTGTACCTGGGGTCAAATGTCCATAGTTTCCAGGGAGATCCCAGCTCCCAGACTCTGCACCTGGGTTCTCACATCCACAGTCTCAAGGTGACACCCCTCCCAAACCTACACCTGGGGTCACAAGTACATAATGTCCAGGGTTACCCCCTCCCAGACTATATACATATTGTCATAAGTCCACAGTCTCCAGGGTCAGCCTCTTCCCCAGACACTGCACTTTGGGTCACACGTCCACAGTCTCCTAATGAACCCACCTCCCAGAACCTGTACTGGGGAACACGTGTACACAGTCTCCAGAGAGACCCCACCTCCTAGACCCTGCACCTGGGGTCACATGTCCACAATATCCAGGGTGAACCCTCTCGACCCTGGGCCTGGGGTCACATTTCCTGTGTCTAGGGTGACACCCCTCCCCAGACATTGTACCTGGGGTCAGATGTCCACAGTCTCCAGGGTGACTCCACCCCCCAGACCAAACAGCTAGGGGCACATATCCACAGTCCAGGGTAACCCCAAAGCCTAAACCTGTAGTCATGCACCCATAGTCTCCATAGTGACTCCCTCCTAGACCATGCATCCAGTATCACAAGACGACTATTTCCAGGGTGACCCCCACCCAACCTTGCACCTGGGGTCACATTCCACAGTCTCTAGGGTGACACTTCTCCCCAGACCCTGTACCTGGGATCATACAGGCACAGTCTGTATGGGCACAGACCCCACCCCCCCAGACCCTGCCCCTGTGGAAACATGTCCACAATCAACAGGGTAACCCCACTTCCTAGACCCTATATCTGGAGTTGCACATCCACAGTTTCTATGGTGACCCCCTCCTAAAGCACGCACCTTGGATCACACGTCCACAGTCTCCAGGGAGAGCACCCTCCCCTAAATCTGCACCTTGAATCACATATCCACAGTCCTCAGGGTGACCCCACCTCCCAGATGAATGAAAGGCATATAAACAGTGCTTTTCAGACATCTATCTATCAGAAACTGTCTCGATTTTAAGGTGTGAGAAGTCCAGGTTTGCAAGAGGCCCTAATATCCAGAGTCATAGCCAGTATATTTCCCTGCATTTTGAGAGCCTTGTGAACCCATTCCTAGCTCACACTGGGTCTGTCCCTGAGAAAATAGGCTTGGGAAATTGTCTAAGAGTGCTGAGTGCCATACTGTTGTTACCTTGATTAGTTGATATTCTAATGGAAATGATCCTGCAGCAAGGAGTTGCAAGCTGCCTGCTTGCACCAGAAATCGAAAAAGTTTGACCAAACCTATTGATGTCATAAGTAGGAAAACATCATTTGAATGGATTATCAGGCAGCTGCCCTTTTAGCACCAACAGAGAGAAAATGCTAGTTTTGCCAACAAGGTTCAATAACCAGGTTCACACTCAGTATGTGTCCCTGCAGTATCCAAGAATTTTCCAAACAGACCTAGGATCACTGGATCTCTCCTACAGAGAGAACTTGATGGAACTTTTACTCTGAAGCAGGGTGAGTCTTGTTGAGGTGAGTCCTTCCCCAAGGCAGAGGCCTCACACCAAGGCCACAGAAGTGGAGCCCAGAACCAACGTTACCTGTGAATCTGAGTCCCTTTGTAGCTATGGCCAAAAGCCCCTGATCATCACTAATGAGCTTCCTGACTCCCTACCAGGCAAAGATGCCCACTCCAGTAAACACCCTATGGTGTCCCATCCAATCACCTAACATCAACCTTCCAGCAGGAAGTTTCTTTGTCTTGAAGCTATAAAAATTGGCTTTTAACCCATGAAAGCTGTCGACTTTCCCTACTCTGTCAGCAGGTTGGCCCGCTGTGGTTGGCCCGCGGCACTCACAGCGCCCACTTTATCTCTGCTCTTTGTTCTTGATAAAAACTCACTCCCTTCTGAAATGCTCTATGTCTGGAAATTCTTTTCCAACTTGTGCTCAGACTGCCTCAACACGTCTCCCATCACCAGGGCCGCTTTCCTGGATCGCACTCACCACTTGTTGTCCACTCCCAGCTCAGAGCAGAAAGGCCCCCTCGGCCTGGTCCTTCCCTCTCATGTCCCATGTCTGGTCACCAGGAGCTCCCACCGTTCCTGAGCAGGCTGTCTTCTGTGTCCTGGGGAGGCCTCTGTGGTGTCAGGTGGAAGAAACAAGAGGTACCCATGAGGCCTCCCACACCAGCACAGCAACCAGTACCCACCTACTGACCTCTTTACTCTGGATGGGCCTGGGGGTACTTCGGGGGACCGTCCCCCTCAAGCATGTCCTTGTTCTCATCTCATCCCAGCACCGTCCATGCGAGAGTCACTAAGCTACTCTGTGATGGCTGCACAGAGAGAATGTTTGTTCACTCGCCCCTCCCAGGAGCACGGGGTTCTTATGGGCAGGTGCCTCCCAGGATATGGGGCTCTCCCGGGCAGGTATCCCACAGGGCTCAGCACCCAGGATCTGTCCACAAGCCCTCATTGCAGAGCACCCCCAGCCCCTCTGTCGGACAGGTCTGACCTTGAGCCCCTCAGAGCAGGACCTGAGATAACAAACAGCAGCTTCAGGACAAGTCTGTGACCCTCGGCTTCAGTGTGTGCGGCCTCCTTCCGGCAGGTTTTCCTTTTTCCATTAGAAGAAGGCCTTCCTGAAATTCTCTCCCACTTGTGGGCCAGATAAAAGAATTAGAAAACAAGTCAGAGCTGCAGCCCCATATCCATCCTGACCCTCAGGACCCACAGCTGTTCCTGGAAGCTTGGGCAGCACGAGGCTCACTTTCTGAAACCACAAGCCCAGATGGGCAAAGATTGGCTGACCTGACTGGCCTGCCCTTTGGACATGTGCCTGGGTTGATGTCTATACAAACCCCTTCAAGTGCCTGCAGCTGTACTTGATGCCGTCTTTTCTGCTCAGACGTTGCAGGACTGGCCTGCTGAGAGAGAGTGAGGGGCCATGGCGTTTGGGGGGATCGGGTCTGTGTGGGGCTCTGCTGGACCTTCTGCAGGACGTGCTAGGCTGTCACTTGCTAAGGAAGGGGCTGTGTCGCCTGTTCCTGCAGTTGGAAATCTTCTCAGGCAGGGGTGAGGAAGCAAGAAAAGAGGCAGTGGGAGCAGGACAGGAGGGTAACTCAGGTAGGAAAGTGGAAAGCTTCCAGAAGATCACCCAGGCCGGGACCATCCTGCCTGACCTACAGGAGCCAACTCGGCAAGCTTGCTGTTTCTGCAGTGGCTCTAAACACTTTTCTCCAGCCTGTGAGGTCTTTGCACATATTCAAGTGTTTTACCTGGGAAGTATGGATGAGGTTCAGGAGTGGCTAGCCTGGGGGTCATCCAGCATTTACTTAGAGATGCCTCTGTGGGGTCTCCCAGCTTCTCACTGAGGACACTCATTGGGAGGGGAGGAGGTGGGGAGTATGGAAGGGCTGCTGGCTGCACATGAGTAAGTCCCCACTCCTGACCATCTTCAGAATTGCTCATCCCTGGAGCAAGCATCTGAATTGGGTTTTCACCTGTGTAACTGGTGGCTTCTTAATTAGCAATGTGAACATTGATATTAAATGTCCTCAGTCAGGACTGAGATGTTACACCACATGTACTGGTGTAAGGACCTGGGGAGGCGTGTGCAGCCAGTACCCCTAGGGACAGGCTTCAGACTTGACCCCTCAACATTCCAGAGTCCAGCCACTGCTTTAGCATTTCTGAGGGCCCATTGCTGACTCTATGGGTTCTGTAATCCAGCCTCCATCTGCCTTTACTGAGACCCACACTTCTAGGATCCTACAAAGCAGGGTCTGTGTGGCTGTTCTGTGGCTTGTCTCACAAATGATCACAAGCTGGGTGGTTTAAAACAACAGTTGTTCATGCTTCCCCCCTCCTGGAGACCAGACACCTGAGATCAAGGTGGCACAGGGCTGAGGTCCCTCCAGAGGCTCCAGGATAGGATCTTTCCTGCCTTTCCCAGCTTCAAGGGCTCCAGAGGTCCCTGGGCTTGTGGCCCCCTCCCTCGCATCTCTGCCTCCGCCTTTAAGAGGCTTCTCCTCTGTGTCTTTCGTCTCTTTGAAGGACTCTGTCGGTTGGATTGAAGGTCACCGTAACCCTAGATGATCTTACCTTGATATCCTTAACTACATCTACAAAGACCCTGTTCCCACATATGGCCCTGTTCTGGGGGGACACATCTTTGGTGGTCACCATTCACCCCATTCTCTGTGCATAAAATAACCCTCATTTTAGGAGATCACCACAGGCCCATATAGACGGGCACAGACAGCGGCCACACAAGTGGAGTCTGGAGAGAATGAGGACCTGGAAGAGATGAAGGCCTGGCTTCATCAGGTGAGGGGAATCACAGGGAGGAGAGGGGCATGGTCTTGTTCAGGCTTCAAAAAGACCACGTTGGGGTGGGACGTGAGATGCACCGTGGGGGCAGGGAGCTTCGTCAGGGCCCAGTGGAGGGGTTAGGTTTGGGCCAGGGCCATGTGTGTCGAGGGGACTTAGTGTGGGGGTTGGCCATAAACCCAGGAGGAGAAGCTCACAGTCACTGGGGCACGAGGAACAGGGAATCTGGGAGGCCTCCGTGTTCCTGAATCTGAAGAGGAAACGTTAACATTTTACATCACCCCCTGCTCCTTCTGCCTCTGTAACTCAGCTTGCTCGTTGCAAAGTCTGGATCACATAGGTCATGCAGTCTCAGAAAGTGGGGACTTACAATACTTGGAGCTGGAGCTTGTCTCCCTCACCCTTGTCCTGGCCCCTGCAAACCTGCTTGATCATGCCTGTCCGTGATGATGCAGAGCCCGCCTCCCTGACACTCCTCCCACCCCAAATGGAACTCCCCGCTCTACTGGAGCACCTGGCTGTGGGTGGCCACTGACAGCACTCTGGTCTCCTCAGGACCTGCTGTGGCTTCAGCTTCGGGACAGTGTGAGGTTCAGTTCAGGCTGACAGGAGATGAGTCACCACAGGACCCACGTGGTTTCAGCTTTGGGACATTGTGAGGTTCAGTTCAGGCAAATGAAATCTGGTCTCCTCAGGACCTGCTGGAGGTTCAGTTTGGGGGCATTGTCGGGTTCAGCTCAGGCTGATAGGAGGTGGGTCACCACAAGACCCATGTGGTTTTGGCTTTGGGGCATTGTGGGGTTCAGTTCAGGTGGATGGAATCTGGTCTCCTCAGGACCTGCTGGGGCTTCAGCTTTGGGGCCTTATGGGGTTCAGCTCAGGCAGACAAAAGTCTTGCCTCCTCAGGACCCACTTGGGTTCAGTTTTGGGACATCGTAGGGTTCAGTTCAGGCTGACAGGACTCTGGTCTCCTCAGAACCCGCTGGGGCTTCAGTTTTGGGACATTGTAGGGTTCAGTTGAGTCTGACGGGAGTCTGGTTTCCTCAAGACCTGCAAGGAGGTGGTGCTGCTGAAGGAAAAGGTGAGGAAAATTGGGCAGAAGCTTTCTATGTGTGACTGTTGTTGGAAGTCTGTCTTAAGAGGACCCAGGACTGTTAGGGCTTGATGTGGAAAGTTGTGGAGTTTTAGTCAGTTTTTGTCTGTGGTATAAGATGGCGTCCTGTATTGCTCCGTGGTATGTGGTTTCCATTTTTCCCAGCACGGTTTACTGGGGGAGACTGTCCTTTCCTGCGTGTATGTTCTTAGTTCCTTTCTTGTAAATTAATTGCCAAGTACCTGTACGTTTACTTCTGAGCTCTCTTGTCTCTGTGCCTATTTCTATGCCAATTCCACATGGCTTGTGGTGACTTTAGGTGCATACTGTAGATTGAAGTCACAGAGAGAGATGCCAAAAGCCTGTTCTGCTTTCTCGAGGTCCCTTTGGCTCTTCTGGGTCCTTTGTGGCTCCAGACAGATGTGAAGATTGCTTTTGTTTCTGTGAAAAATGTCATTGAAATGTTGGCAGTGATTGTGTGAATGTGTATGTTGCTTTGGTTAGAATGGATATTTTAATGGTATTTTCACCCATAAGCATGGGATATCTTTTTACTTGTGTCAGTTCAATTTCTTTGATCATTGTCTTGTAGTTTTTAGCTTGCAGGTCTTTCAAGTCCTTGGTTAGATTTCTAGTTTTTTTTGGGGGGGGATGCTATTGTAAAAGGGATTATTTTCTTAATTTCTCTTTCTGATAGTTCATTATTAGTGTAGAGAATCAGAAATGATCTTGCAGTTCTACTGACTTTTTTTTTTTTTTTTGGCCCTGCAGCTCGGCATGCTGGTTCTTAGTTCCCTGACCAAGGATCAAACCCATACCCCTGCAGTGGAAGTGTGGAGTCTTAACCACTGGACTGCCAGGCAAATCCATAAATTCTCTTTTTTGTTCTGACAGTTGCTTTGGTGTAGTGTTATGTGGAAAACTAGAATTGAGACATCTCATAGTTTCAGTTCCATCTGGGTTATCCACAGCACCCAAGGCATGGTGTCTACTAATATACTCTTCCTACGGTGCCTTTTAATACCATGCAGACTAGTACAAGGCAATTAGCAACACTACTTTAGTTGAATTTGGTTTGGTTAAGTCTTGGCCTCTATTGCAATGTTCGATGTCATCTCTGATTTTCTGGCATGTGACTTACATGGTTGTATTGGAAATTAATTTACTTTCTAGTAAACTTTCAGATGCTTCAACTTTAAATAGTGGTACAAAATTTTCTACATTCACACCAAATACTGCAATGTGTTTTACCCAAAACCGGGTCACTTTCCCGGGGAACCAGCCCATAACCCCAAAATGGGGGATAATTATGGTTTCCACATTACAATCCTATCCATAGGGCCAGTTCAACTTTCATCAGCTGCCCAAGCTTTGTGAAAATGTCTTTCTTCATTCTAATGCAGTTTTCTTTTTTCTGGAAACATCACTGGGGCTTTCCCTTGTATTACAAAAACCTTTATGGATTTAAAGTGATCATATGACTATGATCTGGGTGGCTTTTTCTCTGTGGTTTCTTTCACTGAGGATGTTTTCAGTGCTTTTCCACGTTGTAATGTGTCACTTTTTCATTGTGCTTACAAACATATAACAACATTTATCATTTGAGTCATTTTAAGGATGCACTTCTATAGCATTAACTCACATTGTTGTAAAAATTTCCCCACCATTCATCTCCAGAATCTTTTCCTTTTCCTGAAGTGACACTGTAACCATTAAACACTCACCACCCTCAATCCCTGGCCATCTTATTCTGCTTGGAATTTGTCTTATATGGATATCTCATACTAGTGGAATCATAGAACATTTTTCCTTTTGTGTTGGGCTTGTTCCACTGTGCATAATGACTTGAAGTTTCATCCACATTATAGCATGTGTGAGAGTTACCTTGTTTTTAAAGGTTGAATCATATTCCATTATATTTATACTACATTGCACTTATCCAGTCATCTGTTGAACACTTGTGTTGCTTCCACCGTTTGACTACTGTGAATAATGCTGCTAGGAATATGGGGTTTGAATATCTGTTCCAGTTCTTGGTTTTAAATAATTTGGGTATATAACCTGGACCAGAATTGATGGATTCTATGTTAACTCTGTGTTTAAGTTTTTGAGAAGCCCCCTACTCTTTTCTGCAGTTGTGGCGCTACTTTACTATATTCCTTTATATGGCAGAGTAATGCATCTTATGGATGGATCTACCCTATTTGCTCTTCCATTCAACTGTTGGTGGACATTTTCATTGTTTTTAACTTAGGCTCTCAAGAACACTGCTGCTGTGAATATTGGTGCACAAGTTTATATTTGAACACCTGTTTTAAATTCTTTGGATGTATATCTAGGAGTGGAGTTGCTAAAATATATGATAATTCAGTTCAGTCACTCAGTCATGTCTGACTCTTTGTGACCCCATGGACTGCAGCACACCAGGCTTCCCCATCTATCACCAGCTCCTGGAGCTTGCTCACACTCATGTGCATCGAGTTGGTGATGCCATCCAACCATCTCATCCTCTGTTATCCCCTTCTCTTCCTGCCTTCAATCTTACCCAGCATCAGGGTCTTTTCCAATGAATCAGTTCTTCACATCAGGTGGCCAAAGTATTGCAGTTTCAGCTTCAGCATCAGTCTTTCCAATGAATATTCAGGGCTGATTTCCCTTAGGATGGACTGGTTGGATCTCCTTGCAGTCCAAGGGATTTTCAAGAGTCTTCTCCAACACCACAGTTCAAAAGCATCACTTCTTTGGCACTCAGTTTTCTTTGTAGTCCAGCTCTAACATCCATACGTGACTACTGGAAAAACCACAACCTTGACTAGACGGACCTTTGTTGGTAATGTCTCTGCTTTTTAATATGCTGTCTAGGTTGGTCATGACTTTTCTTCCAAGTAGCAGGCGTCTTTTAATTTCATTGCTGCGATCACCATCTGCAGTGATTTTGGAGCCCAGAAAAATAAAGTCAGCCACTGTTTCCACTATTTCCCCATCTATCTGCCATGAAGTGATGGAACTGGATGCCGTGATCTTGGTTTTCTGAAAGTTGAGCTTTAAGCCAACTTTTCCACTCCACTTTCACTTTCATCAAGAGACTCTTTAGTTCTTCTTCACTTTCTGCCATAAAGGTGGTGTCATCTACATATCTGAGGTTATTGATATTTCTCCCAGCAATCTTGATTCCAGCTTGTGCTTCCTCCAGCCCAGCGTTTCTCATGATGTACTCTGCATATAAGTTAAATAAGTAGGGTGACAATATACAGCCTTGACGTACTCCTTTTCCTCTTTGGAACCAATCTGTTGTTCCATGTCCAGTTCTAACTGTTGCTTCCTGACCCTTTCATACAGGTTTCTCAAGAGGCAGGTCAGGTGGTCTGGTATTCCCATCTCTTGGAGAATTTTCCACAATTTCTTGTGATCCACACAGTCAAAGGCTTTGGCATAGTCAATAAAGCAGAAATAGATGTTTTTCTGGAACTCTCTTGCTTTTTCGATGATCCATTGGATGTTGGCAATTTGATCTCTGGTTCCTCTGCCTTTTCTAAAACCAGCTTGAACATCTGGAAGTTCACAGTTCATGTATTGCTGAAGCCTGGCTTGGAGAATTTTGAGCATTATTTTACTAGCGTGTGAGATGAGTGCAATTGTGCGGTAGTTTGAGCATTCTTTGTCATTGCCTTTCTTTGGGATTGGAATGAAAACTGACCTTTTCCAGTCCTGTGGCCACTGCGGAGTTTTCCAAAAATGCTGGCATATTGAGTGCAGCAGTTTCACAGCATCATCTTTCAGGATTTGAAATAGCTCAGCTAGAATTCCATCACCTGCACTAGCTTTGTTCATAGTGATGCTTCCTAAGGCCCACTTGACTTCACATTCCAGGATGTCTGGTTCTAGCTGAGTGATCATACCATCGTGATTATCTGGGTCATGAAGATCTTTTTTGTACAGTTCTTCTGCATATTCTTGGCACCTGTTCTTAATATCTTCTGCTTCTGTTAGGTCCCTACCATTTCTGTCCTTTATTGAGCCCATCTTTGCATGAAATGTTCCCTTGGTATCCCTAATTTTCTTGAAGAGATCTCTAGTCTTTCCCATTCTATTGTTTTCCTCTATTTCTTTGCATTGATCACTGAGGAAAGCTTTCTTATCTCTCCTTGCTATTCTTTGGAACTCTGCATTCAAATGGGTATATCTTTCCTTTTCTCCTTTGCTTTTTGCTTCTCTTCTTTTCCCAGCTATTTGTAAGGCCTCCTCAGACAGCCATTTTGCTTTTTTGCACTTCTTTTTCTTGAGGATGGTCTTGATTCCTGTCTCCTGTACAATGTCATGAACCTCTATCCATGGTTCATCAGGCATTCTGTCTATCAGATTTAGTCCTTTAAATCTATTTCTCACTTTCACTGTATAGTCATAAGGGATTTGATTTAGGTCATAGCTGAATGGTCTAGCAGTTTTCCCCCCTTTCTTCAATTTAAGTCTGAATTTTGGCAATAAGCAGTTCATGATCTGAGCCACAGTCAGCTCCCAGTCTTGTTTTTGCTGACTGTATAGAGCTTCTCCATCTTTGGCTGCAAAGAATATAATCAATCTGATTTCAGTGTTGACCATCTGGTGATGTCCATGTGTAGAGTCTTCTCTTGTGTTGTTGGAAGAGGGTGTTTACTATGACCAGTGCGTTCTCTTGGCAAAACTCTATTAGCCTTTGCCCTGCTTCATTCTGTACTCCAAGGCCAAATTTGCTGTTACTCCAGGTGTTTCTTGACAATAAGTATATTGTCAGTGATCAATTACATACGGCTCCTTATTCTCTACAACTGCTCCAGCATTTATGTGTAGACTTTTTAATTATGGCCATTCTGACAGCTGTGAGGTGGTATTGCTAAAATTTATTTTTTGTTTTCTTCCGAGTAAATGTCAAAACTATGTCTCTGTCTCTATGAGCCTTATGTATTTAAGAACTTGATTAGTATATTTAAAAAGCTAGGTCGTAGTTCTAATAACTTGGGTTAGAAAGGTAAAGGCAATATATTAGTTTTTTTTTTTTTGAAATCCGTATGCTGCTTTGCATATTTTCTGTACACATTTGCATACCAAAAAGGGGGAAAGGAGGATTTCTTTTTCTCTAAGCCCTCTGTGGGCCTTAGTTTCGGTAGATCTTTTTGATACTGGTCTTTCTGAGCAGTGTGAGGTGATTCCTCGTGGTGGGTTGGTTGGCCTCGCTTTAGGAGATAGTCATGTGGAGTATGTTTCCAAGTGCTTTTGGACTTTAGACTGTGAGTACAGCGTACCTCTTGAAATTGGGCCGTGCTTTGAATTCTTTTTTTGATGATTTCCCTAGGGACATTACTTGAAGGGCAGGTGTCATTTACAGCCTCTCAGGCCTTTTGAATAAAATTAGACTTCCCTGGTGGCTTAGGTAGTAAAGAATCTGCCTGCTATGCAGGAGACCTGGGTTCAATCCCTGGGTCAGGAAGTTACCCTGGAGAAGGAAATGGCAACCCACTCCAGTATTCTTGCCTGGAAAACCCTGTAGACAGAAGAGCCTGGCAGGCTACAGTCCATGGGGTCACAAAGAATTGAACACGATTGAACTGCTAAAACCCCACAGGCCTTTTGAATAGTAAGACTCCTTGAGAACTGGTTTTAAAGTTGTTCTACTGGATATAGCCACAAGGTGACAGCAGTTCTTCATGCTCAACTCTGGTTCCTTGGCGGAGCAGAGCGTCAGGGAAAATCCTGTGTGTGGATTGTCAATTAGAGTGAAATACTTTGGCCACTTGATGCAAAGAACTGACTCATTGGAAAAGACCCTGATGCTGGTAAAGATTGAAGGCAGAAGGAGAAGGGGAAGACAGAGGATGAAATGGTTGGATGGCATCACTGACTTGATGGACATGAATTTGAATAAACTTCCGGAGTTGGTGATGGGAAGGGAGGCCTGGCGTGCTGCAGTCCATGGGGTCACAGAGCTGAGCACGCCGGAGCACACACGCACTGCGGGAAGCACAGCCTGGCTCGGTGACACGATAACTCAGATCATTAAAGGCCCCAGTACCTGTGAATTCCTAACACCCAGCCTAGTGTGTGATGAATGCAGAAAAAATGCTCGTTTTTCCCTCAACCTGGGGGAGCTCACTGCAAGGTTCTGCTGCCCACACCAAGGGGCAGTTCAGATGCACACCTTGGTGTGTAAATAAACAAAGCTCAGATGAATCCATGTTACATGTTATATTGGAGAGGTATTAACTTTTATTAGTTACTTTGTGGTTCTAGTAACTATTTACTCCAGAAAAAAACATAAACAATTCTGAATAATGAACATTGGGTTTCTGATTAGCTCTATCTTCTGAAATTCACAGTTTCTCTGATGGCTCCATGTGGCTTCTGAAATGAGTAAACTGTGAGCACACAAAGAACAACTTCAGCCCACATCCTAGGAAACAGGCAAAGCTGGTGAAAAGTATAAAAAAAAAAACTTCATTTCAGGTCCTGGAGATTGGCCAGTCCTTCTCCCATCCCCAGCATCATGTTAAAGGGCACAATTCAAGGGTAAGATTAAGGGTTCCATCTCCTGTCTGTCTCCTTGGAAGCAGGAAATCAATCTCTCCTGTGAAAGGTACACTCTGGCAGCTGAGGCCTGAGGGTGGAGGGCTGCAGGCCCAAACATCAAAGTGATTAACCAAGTTAATGCAATGATTTTCAGCACCTGAGTTGGTTATTTCGAGTATGTCATCTATCGCCTGCGTGGTATAATGTTGATTGTTCTCAGTTAATGTCTCTGTTTGATCGTGGTCAGCTTCAACAGGTCTACCCGAATGTGGAGCATCGTCCAGCGAGAAATCTCCAGCATAAAACTTCACAAACCACTTTGGACACATTGAAACAGTGTGGGCTCCGGGGATGCCTGGACCCCAAAACACTGGAAGAGGCAGGAAGGAGCCTGGGCTGGAGCCTCTGGAGGGAGCGCAGCGCTGGGACACCTGACCTGAGCCGTCGGGTCTCCAGGACTGCGAAAGGGCAGGCTTCTGTTGTTCAGAGCCTCCGTGTGTGGTCGTTTGTCATGGCCGCCCCAGGAAGCTCATGCAGGCCCTGCCCTGATCTAAAGCCTCCCTCCCATTAGGGGCAGCCCCCTGCACCTATGCTGTCTGCACCAACCCTGAGGTTCATGGTGAGCCCTGGCTCCCCTTCTCCGCACTGGCATTTTGGGGGGTGAGGGCAGACACCACCATGTGACCAGCCTCCAGCCAGGTGCCAGGTCTCTAGTGAGCTTCCCTGAGGGGATGGGGTGGGGGTAACTGTCAGGGTTCTGCCCTTCATCACTGGGGGAAGAGACACCCCAGACACCCTCAAGGGAAGAGGCGCAGGAAGGTGGTGAGTGACGGCTCAGGGCCCCGCCCACCGGGCAGCCGCACTGCGCCCTGAGGCGCGTCTCTGCAGGGAGCACCCAGCCTGTGCTGAGCCTGGAGCCTCCCAGCAGGTCCGAGGTGAGGCGGCCCTGCACACCCCGCCCCTGCCTCCAGGTCTAGTAGGTGGACACCCCTTCTCCTTGTCACTCCAGGAACTCTGGAGATGCCGCCCTTTCCTCCAGGTCTGGTAGGGGGACACCCCTTCTCCTTGTCACTCCAGGAGCCCTGCAGTCCCTGCCCCTCCCTCCAGGTCTAGTAGGTGAGACACCCCTTGTCACTCCAGGAGCAGCTCTGGAGCCAATCTGTGAGTGGTTCTGGGGTCTGCAGGCGGAGCCCCTGTTGCTGTGCCCTCCTTCCCCACACGAGCATCCAGAGCAAGCTGTCTGCCCTGCAGCCTGAATGCACCCCCCCCACCCCCGGCAGTATTCTCAGGAAAGGATCAGGGGGTACTATAGCAGCATCTGAAACCTCCTTTAATAGGGGTGTCCTTGTTCTCAACCCTTTAACGTTGTTCGCCCCTTTAGCAGGATGTAACAAAAGTCTTTAAGGTAAAAGGGTCCAGAGAGAAGAGAGGAAGCAACAAACAAAACCAGATGGAACCAGCTGGGGCCACAATGACAATGGATCTGACTCCCAACAGACCCCGAGTCTCACTGTGTGTTGATTTTAGTGTATTATTGATGTAGGGGATAGATGGGGCCCAGATTAGACCTTTATAACTGGCCTCTTGTTTGCATTTCATGGGACATGAAGAAGTGCGCTTCAGGCTGGATACTTACAACTGTTAGCATTTCTGAGAGAAGAGGGAGATGGGCTTCAGTCTAGGTATTTACAGTCAGCCTCCTGTTTGCCCTCTGAAATGGAAGTCACAACAGAGGGTAAATAGCCAGTGTTTGTCTCTTGTAAACACCTTACGGTAATAGTCATGGCAAGGATGAAGAGGGGGCAAAAGCCTGTATGAGTAAGGGATTAAGGGCTCTCTGCCCCCAGACTTTTGGGACAAAGGAGACACTACACATGCACAGAAAGTCTTCTTGGGTCAGAACTCAAGAGAGAATGCCAGGCCATAATGAGTCTTGCTCCTCTCAGAAGCCTTCACTTCAAGATCCATCCTGCCTTCGGGGTGAGTGTGCAGCCAGGGGAGGGTCCCAGGGTTGGTCATGTGTGGGAAAAGAAACCAGGTAAGCGGCCTGAAGGAAGACAAAGACCCGGAAGAACTGCCCTGTATACATGACGTGACCGCCACTGCTGCTGTGCTCCCCCTCACTGAGGAGGGACCCCACACCCTTTTTCTGCCTTGCTTCTACTTTAACAAACCATTTCTCTCTGTGCTCTCCCACTTGTTGCTATGCTATGTCCCTAATAATAAATTTTTACTCTCTGCATTTACAGTTTCTGCCTCCATGGTAAAAACATTTTTCACTGGGGGCAAAGATCTGGGGAAAAACAGCTTCTAGCCTCTAGCCCTTGCTGGTCTGGTGGCTAGGATTCCTGGTTCGCATCCAGGCTTCCCAGGCTCAATTCCAGGGCAGGGAATTAAGATCTCACTTCAGGTCACTGCACGCTGCTAACTTGATCATTATATTAAGTGATACACCAACTGTTGGCCATGACCGAACATGAAGAACCAAAAAAAGGTAAAAAGGAGGTGGCACCCCACTAACTCCGAAAGCCCTGCCCTTATCCTAAATGGACCTGCCTCCCCAGGATTAGCCTCACTCCTCCTCCCTTTGTCTTTACTTTTAAAATCAAACCACTCTCTCCAGGAGGGCGAGAAGTTGAGCTGTGAGCTCTGTTCCCACCTCTCCATTCTTTGGCCTCTAAACAAAGCCTGTGCTGTGTTGGTCTCAGCTTTGGTTTCATAATCACCTACTTAAACCCGAATGGAAGAAGTAAACTTTCCTTGTTGAGGCAGAGAGCCCCGGCCAGGCCAGGGCCTGAGCAGGGTCCATAGGACTAACCTAGTAACAGTCTGTAAGGGGACGGTGGTCTCTGCCTGGGGGGCGGGTGGAGGGCGCACCTACAGCCGCAGCACCAGCCGTTGACGGCGCGGCCCCCCTGGGCCTGGACTGTACTCTCGTCCCCACACCCCAACACCACCTGACGGTCTGACTCGGTGACGCGGGCTGCTGGGCGTGCAGTCAGGAGGGGCCCAGAAGCAGCACCTGGAGCCAGATCAGACGTGCTTTTTCACGGACGGTTGGTGTACTGGGTATTAGGACTTTGTGTGCAGAAAACAAACTGAGCCACTAGAAGCTCATGTGTGCTGTGGACTTGAAACCCACGTGCAGGGCAAGAGCTCCCACTGGATCCTGGCTCGGAAGCTTCTGCACAGGTGACGGCCACAGTAGTGGCCAAGTCCTCCAGGCCTCCCTGGTGGGCACAGCTGGACCCACACCCCACGGGCTCCCCGACCCGGAGCCTGAAGGGCCAATGCTGGCAGGGCCTGGGGTCGGGAGCGGTCACTCCACCAACTACCAAACCGAGTCCGTCCAGGCTCTGCTACAAGTCCGCTCTCTGGGTCCTGCAGACAGACCTGCAGGGGACAGGGGCCATGAGTCCCATTCTGATGGTGTTCTGTGGAGTTTCCATGAGACCCCTCTCTGTCCTGTTCTGAGCAAATGACTGGTCAGTCCATGCTACCATCAGCCCACAGGCAGGCTGAGAGGCTGAGGCTCCGAGCAGCCAAGTGATCCACCTGGAAGAACAGACGTGAAGTCATGGAGCGGGGTGTGTGCCCCCCACCCAGGGTGATGGCCCACTCACAGCAGGTTCACATCTGCCCCCTTCACCCCCTCCCAGGGTGAGAGCCCACTCACAGCAGGGTCACGTCTGCCCCTTCACCCCCTCCAGGGGCAACTCACAGAGCCTCTTCTTAGGGGGACTCACTCACTGTCTATTACCGGGACTCCTGTCACACATCCTATCTCTGGAATCATCCGGCAGGCTTTTCCCTCTGAGGCAGATTCAGTCTCGCATCTCCAGGGCTGCTTTCCTGGGTCACAGTCACCATCTGCCTGTCCACCCCCAGATCAGACCACAAAGGCCCTCTTGGGCCCCAAGCCCCTGGCTCTGTCTGGGCGCTCACTCCCCTCCGGCCTGGCCCTTCCATCTAACAGCCCCTGCAGGGTCTCCAGGAGTTCCCACTGCCCAGGACAGTCTGTCTGCTCTGTCCTGGGGAGGCGTCCGTGGTGTCAGGTGCAAGAAGCAACAGGATCCTGTGTGGCCTCCCACACACAGCACAGCGGCCAGCATCCACCTACTGACATCTTCGCTCTGGATGGGCCCAGGGGGGGTTCAGGGGCCCCACTACATGTCCTGGTTCTCATCTCATCTCAGTGCTGCCCACGCGGGAGTCACTAAGTTACTCTGTGCCTGCTGCACAGAGAGGGTGCTTGTTCACATGCCCTTCCTGGGAGCACAGGGTTCTGGTGGGCAGGCTCCTCCAAGGGTAATGGGCTCACCTGGGCATGTACCTGCAGAGCTCAGACCCAGGAACCGAGTACAGAGCCCTCGTTGCAGATCACCTCCGGTCCACCTGTTGGTCAGGTCTGAACCTGAGCTCCTCAGAGCAGGACCTGAACTAACAGCAGCTCCTGGACAGGACAGTGACCCTGGGCGTTACTACGCAGCCTCCATCCACTGAGTCTTCCAGAGACTTAGGCTGAACCCAGGCACTGAGCCCTGTCTCCACACCCTATGCCTCCTCTCCCTACAGGTGGGTTCCCCTAATTAGGAGAGGAAATTCTTGATACTACCTCCCACTTGCGGGCCTGAAAAATATTTAGAAAACAAGCCAGAGCTCATCATCATTACCCATCATGCTCCGGCCCATCGCCTCAAACAGACTTACTGCTTGTCCCATTCACACCCTCTGAAGAAGAAGAAGAAAAAAAAGGAGAAGAAGGCTAACTGGAGTGGCGAGGCAGGGGGAAAGGGAAGGTCGCCTTATGTTGGGGGAAATCCGTGCAAAAGAGAGAAGAATACTGGCTGGTCTCACTTCTCTGTGCCATGGGAAGGAGGCAAAAGGACAGCAAGACTGTGACCACTTGAATCAAAAAGCACAAAGCAGTAGGGTCCTCGGAAGGGATGGAGGAGAGGGAGGTGGGAGGGATGCAATAGGCTGATGAAGAAAGCGGGGTCAGGGCTGTTCTTTCCTAGTAAAAATCAACAGAATCAACACTTCAGCTATGGTAAACCCCTGGACTGAGGAACCTCAAAAGTCCTGGAAGGCAAGCATAATGTAAAGGACGGGCGAGAAAACAAACACACATGTTAAGAAGGAAATGAACAGTCGTCCTCATGGAGGACAGAAATTTGTTTTAATATTGAGCTATAGTGTGTTTTGAGTCCCTGAACAGGAAAGATGACTCTGTAAGTCAAATATAGTATTTAAAATATAAAAAGAGAATGAAAACAACAAAAAAATAATAAAATGAACACAAACTCCAACCCCCCCCCAAATTAGCGAAAAACCAAAACCAAAAAAAAAAAAAAAAAGGAAGAAGGAAAAGGTACCAAAAAAAAATAATAATAATAATAAGGCAACAGAGAGAGAAAGGGAGCTGATGAAATGAATCCAAAGCTGCACCAAGCCTATGCGTTTCTAAATGAGCTCGCTTTGGGCCATGAGCAACAGCCCTGAAGGGAGAAAAGCATATGTGCCCCACTCCTGGCATCTTTTGGTGCTAGGGCCCTGAACGCAAAAGAGTGGCTAGTGAAAAACCATAGAAATCGGAGTGGAGCTCACTCGAAAGCGAAGTTGAGGCAAGGGTTTCTTGTTGTCCGTGGAGGGGTTGTCCTCAGGCAGGGGTCTGGGGTGGGGAGACTTGTTAAAGTGAGAGGGTAGGTGGGCAGACGTATGTTTCTACAAGTGTGTTAGGATGTGAGTGGTGAGCCCACGGAATTCCTCCCTACCCGCATGTGTGTGCTGAATTTGGAAGCCCTGCAGTGAATCTCTAGCGGGCAAGGCTGGAAGGCCAAATGCCCCCAAATCCTTTGCATCCAGAGCCCTTTGGTCCAGGGCCAGATCGGAAGTGGGTGGGAGCCTTCGTCAAGGGGAATTCCCCGAGAAGAGTGACGGTGGTTGGATGTCTGGAGTGGGAGTGAGCCCGCCCTCGGACGCCTCAGCCAATGAGAAGCTTGCACGTCCGGTGGTGGGGCTGTGGGAAGGCCATCAAAGGACCGAGGGGACGGGGCCCAGGCCCTGTTTTGGAGACCCACCATTGGAGGGAAGGAGGCGTCGTCGTGCAGCTGCAGGTAGGAGATGGAAACCCTCGTGGGCCTTGTTTGCAGAGACCCGGGGGCTGGGTCTGCGCACGGGGGAGGTGCGAGTCCGACTCCCTTCAACGTCTTAGCCGGAGGGCCAGGTTGTCGGCCCAGCGCCGCTGGACCGAATGCCCTTCGGGGACCCTCTGTCCGTGAGGGGACGTCGCCGGCGGTGGGGCGCCCTCCGCGGGGTGACTTGGCTCCTGCGTCAGCAGGGCTGGCGCCCGGCCAGAAAGTCGGCCTGAGTTGGAGGGGGCCGTGGGGGATGGGGGCTGGGCTTCAGAATCTGGGGAACACCTGCTACGTGAATGCAGTGCTGCAGTGTCTGAGCCACACGCCGCCCCTGGCCAGCTGGGTGGTGTCCCAGCAGCACGCCACCCTCTGTCCGGCCCGCACCTCCTGCACGCTCTGTGCCATGCGAGCTCACGTGAGCCGAGCCCTCCTTCACCCGGGAGAGGTGATCCGGCCCCGCGAGGGCCTGCTGGCGGCCTTCCACAGACACCAGCAGGAAGATGCCCACGAGTTTCTGATGTTCACTCTGAATGCCATGCAGCAAGGCTGCTTGAGCGCATCCCAGCCGTCGGGCCATCCCTCGAGGGGACACCACCCTCATCCGTCAGATCTTCGGGGGGACTTGGCGGTCTCAGATCCAGTGTCTCCACTGCCTCGGGGTTTCGGACACGTTCGAGCCTTGTCTGGACATCGGCCTGGATATCACGGGGGCTCAGAGCGTGGAGCAAGCTCTGAGAGAGTTGGTGAAGCCCGAGAAGCTGGACACTGAAAATGCCTATGACTGTGGCGTTTGTCTCCGGAAGGCGCCTGCCACCAAGAGGTTGACTTTGCACAGCACCCCCCAGGTCCTGGTGCTGGTGCTGAAGCGGTTCGCCCAGGGGAGCGGGGCCAAAAGGGCTCAGGAAGTGCGCTATCCCCAGCGCCTCGACGTGCAGCCCTACACGTCAGAGCGGAAGGCAGGGCCACTGGGCTACGTGCTCTATGCCGTGCTGGTGCACTCTGGGTGGAGTGCTGAGCGAGGACACTACTTTTGTTACGTCCGAGCGGGCAACGGCCAGTGGTATAAGATGGACGATGCCAAGGTGAGCGCCTGTGACGAGACTGCTGCCCTGAGCCAGAGTGCCTACGTCCTCTTCTACGCCTGGGAGGGTGCGTTGGGAGGGGGCGCTGGGGGAGGGCCAGCGGCCCCCCTCGGGGCTGACCCCACAGAGCCCGGGGAGCCTGCAGGAGACGCCAGCGGCAGAGCTCCTGGGTCGGAGGGGTCCCCGGGGGACACAGAGGTGGAAGGAATCAGCTTAGAGCAGTGGAGACGCCTCCAAGAACACAAGCGAGCGAAGCCTGCCTTCGACCTCCGCAAGGTCCAGTCCGCCCTGCCTGCCGGCGCAGTCGTGATTCACCAGTCCAAACACGGAGGAGGGAGAAACGGCAAGCTGCCCGCATGGGAGCACGAGCGGCTCGACCGTCCCAGCACGGACACCCCGCCTCCGGGGCCGACGAACGTCGGCAATGGCCCTTGTGCCAGCGGGAGGGCCAGAGCGACCAAGAGGAAGAACAGGAAGGCCCGGCCATGTCTGGGGCTGTGGCGGTAGGTCGGCTGTGACGCACGTGCGTGCAGACGCCCACGCCCCCTCGCGGCACGCACTGTGTGACGCACCAAGAGTTCCTCTGGGTGGTGTCCGTGATGCAGCCTCCTGGCAAAAGTCGGGGCCTGGAGTGGGCCCGGGGCCTCGGGGTTCACTTGGAACGTGGTCGTGCCCGAGCGCCTGAGCTCTGGAGGGCTGGCTCTGCTGGGAAGTTACTGGAGAGGATGGGGTGCATGACCGTGCCTGAGCACGGCCCGAGGGCCTCCCGCTTCTGCGCGGGTGGGAGAGTCCTCCCTGGATGGGGCGTGTGCGGGTTTGCCTTTCTTTCCCCTTCTCCATTCACGGGCCGCACCGCTGGCTTCTGGTGAGTGACGCGGGCTGGAGATGCCTCACAGAAGGCTCACGGCCAGCCGAGCAAGGAGACGAGCTCCTGAGCCCTTCGGGGGGCAGGCAGGAGCGAGTGCAGGCCCATGAATCGTCTCCTTCCGGCCGGTCAGACGCTCGAAAATGCCCCAAACTTCGAGCAGGGTCCGGGGAGAAGATGGGCAACCAGGCTTTATGGGTGGCCGAGTGCTCCTTGGGAAAGGGTCCGGCAGGAAGGAGGCGGGGATCCGTTCGTCACCTGCAGGACGCTCGTCCACAAAGGTCGCTGGGGCTCCATTTCCGGTGCAAGGAGTATGCTGGAGAACCTCCAAGTGCCAAACAGGAGAAGGGATCCACAATGCCACGAGCACCACCACCAGCACCACCAGCACCAACACGAAGGCCAAGGGGAGAAAGGCAAGCCAACGAGTTTCCCAACGAGACGTCTCCCCCATCATCGCCCTGGTTCCTAAGTGCACAAAGGGCACACAACGTTCATTTCTGAAAGCAAAGGTCCTCCCCGCGCTGAGGAAAGACCCAAGCCTGCCCTAGCTTCTGACAGCAAGACAACTGGACATCCGACTCTGCCCATCCTCTCTGTCAGTCAGGTGTCTAGGCCAGCTTGGCCCCGGACAAACGCCGCCGGACGCGATGAGATGCGGCCGGCCTCCAGAGTGTCTGGGGCGGTGGGGAAGCTGTCCTCGCCTAGCTGCTCTCTCGACTGCCTCGTGATCCCGCAACCTGGTGGGGGTGGGGGGTTCGCCTGAGCACCCCTATCGATCACCTCTTGCGGTTTCTTTCTTTCTCTTGGTTCTTGGCTTCAAACCGCAAACCCCCCATGAAACGGTGGCCCGGGCATGGGCGATGTAGCGTCTCAGACCTAGAGGGACAACAGTGGCTCCTGACCCGGCTAGTCAGCGGGGAAAGGAACAGAGAAGGTTCCGTGGGCTATTTCCCCCCGCACGGTTACGGACACGGCACCATGCTCTCCACAAGTAGAGAGCAAAACGAATGATGAGCAGTATCTTCCCCCAAGAACACGAACAAGCGTGCCCCGGACGAGGAAGTGGAGCCATCCACAGCCCGACCTCATCATCACCACGCATCTTCCTCCACCCCATCACCTAAATGGACTTACTGCTTGCCCCATCCACACTCTCTGAAGAAGAAGAGGAAGGAGAAGAAAAAGAAGATTGGTGATGGGAGGGGCGTGGCCGAGGGAACGGGAAGGTCGCCTTATGTTGCAGGAAACTGGTGCAAAAGAGAGAAACATGCTGGCTGATCTCGCTTCTCTGTGCCATGGGAAGCAGGCAAAAGGACAGCAAGGTTGTGAGCACTTGGATCCTAAAGCACAGAGCGGTAGGGTCCTGGGATGGGGTGGGGGAGCGGGAGGTGTGTGGGGTGCAATAGGCTAAGGAAGAAAGCAGGGTCAGGGCCGTTCTTTCCTAGTAAGGATCAACGGAATCAACACTTCAGCTATGGTACACCCCTGGACGGTGGAAGCCCCATAGTCCTGGGAGGCAAGCATAATGTCCAGGACAGGAGAGCAAACAGACACATGTCACACATCAAGAAGGAAACCGACAGTCGTCCTCGTCCAGGAGTGAAATCTGTTTTGACCTTGAGTTAGAGTGCATTTCGAACCCCTGAACTGGAAGGACGACTCTATAAGTCAATTAGAGAATTTAAAATAGAAAAAGAGAATGAAAACAACAAAAAAACGATAAAATGAACACAAAGTCCAAAAAAAAAATAGCGAAAAAGCAAAAAAAACCCACAAAAAACCCGGCAGAAGAAAAACGAAAAAACAAAAACCCAAAAAACCAATAGGCAACGGAGAGAGAAAGGGAGCTGATGAAATGAATCCAAAGTTGCAGCAAGCCTATGCCTTTCTAAATGAGCTCGCTTTGGGCCATGACCAACGGCCCTGAAGGGAGCAAAGCATATGTGCCCCAGTCGCGGCCTGTTTTGTTATTAGGATCCTGGACGCTAGAAGCGTGGCTTGCGAGAAAGCATAGAAATTAGAGTGGAGCTCACTCGAGAGCAAAGTTGAGGCAAGGGTTTCTTGTTGTCTGGGGAGGGGTTGTCCTCAGGCAGGGGTCTGGGGTGGGGTGACTTGTTGACGTGAGAGGGTAGGTGGGCAGATGTATGTTTCCACAGTAGTGTGTTAGGATCTGAGTGGTGAGCCCACCGAATTCCTCCCTCCCCGCAATTGTGTGCTGAACTTGGAAGCCCGGCAGTGAATCTCTAGCGGGCAAGGCTGGAAGGCCAAATGCCCCCGAATCCTTTGCATCCAGAGCCCTTTGGTCCAGGGCCAGATCGGAAGTGTGTGCGAGGCTTCGTCAAGGGGAATTCCCCGAGAAAAGTGTTGGTGATTTGATGTCGGGAGTTGGTGTCAGCATGCCCTCAACGTCAGGACAGTTCTTTCCTAGTAATGATTGAGGGAATCAACACCTCAGCTTCGGTAAACCCTTGGACTTTGGATCTCCCATAGTCCTGGAAGGGAAGCATAACGTGAAGGACGGGAGAGAAAACAAACAGAAATATCACCCACAAGAAGGATACCAATAGTCATCCTCGTCTAGGAGTGAAATCTTCATTCATTTCAGTTCAGTTCAGTAGCTAGCTCGTATCCGTCTCTGAGACCCTATGGACTGCAGGTCGGCAGGCTTCCATATCCATCGACTAGTCCCAGAATTTATGCTATCTAATATCTATTGTGTTGGTGGTGCCATGCAGCCATCTCATCCTGTGTTGTCTCCTTCTCTTCCTGCCTTCAATGTTTCCCAACTTCAGGATCTTGGCCAATGCGTCAGTTCTTTGCAACAGGTGTCCAAATTATTGGAGTTTCAGCTTCAGCATCAGTCCTTCCAATGTATATTCAGAACTGATTTCCTTTTAAGTTGACTGGTTATATCTCTTTGTAGTCCAAGGTACTCTCAAGAGTCTTCTCCAACACCACAGTTGAAAAGCATCCATTCTTTGCTACTCAGCTTTGTTTGTAGTTCATTTCTCTTATTCCTACCTGCCTATTGGGCAAACCATAACCTTATCTAAGCGTACCTTTGTGAGCCAAGTAATGTCTCTGCTTTTTTATATGCTGTCTTGGTTCATCATACCTTTTTTTCCCTTGGAGCAAGCATCTTTTAGCTTCATGGCTACAGTCACCATCTGCAGTGATTTTGGAGCCCCAAAATAATAGAAGCTGAATTCTCAGCCACAACAGCAAGGAGACTTTGAGGTAGAAGCATCCAGATATGCCGTTTTCTGGCCCGCGGACTGTGAGGAGTTTAATCGACAAGGTTTATAAGTGCAGTCTTGGAGTAATGCTGTCAGAGAGGAGCAGAAAGCACAGTCTACCAGGAATCAGGAGCTGACCCCACCACTTACCACCATCTCCTTCCAGCCTCCCTCCAGACACAACGCTCACCTTCCTAGCCTCACCTGGGCAGCTCACTTCTGCCTTCAAGCTTGTGTGTAAGGGCTGCCTTCTCACAGAATTGCTTCTCGTAAAACTGTGCAGGCCAGGCTCCTTCCTTTCGTCCTGGTCACCGCAGCGAGGCCTCTCAGACGCTCCTGACCAGTGACTCCAAGCCCTCCCTCACAACACACTGCTTTATTTTCAGTATGGCACTTGTTTTTTTTTTTTTTCTTTCCACGTCTGGCTTTCATATTTTTCTCTTTCCTCACTCCAGACCTAGAGCTCCTTGGAAGGCAGGGGCGCTGGTCATTTCCGGCGCTTCTCTCAGGACCACTGAGTCACCTGGCACACAGTTAGCGCTCAAAGCATGGGTGCTGAGTGAATGAACGGAAAGACCCTGGGGCTCCCCTTCCTCTTCTGTCCAGGTCAGTCTGTTGAGCTGATCACTCTTACTAGGAAGCTCATGCTGTTTCTGAGACGGGAGCATGGCCAGAATGACCCCAGCCATACTTTTTCTCGCTCCAGTTGCCCCAGTAAAGCTCATCCTGCAACCCTGACCCAGGACGCCACTGCCTCCTGGAGGCCCGCGCTAACATTGCAGGACTAGCCCCAACCTTCATTCACGTCTTCAAGGCGGAGGCTCCAGAGTTACAGAGGTGAAAGTGTACTTCAGGCAGGCTCCTAGGGCTGTGGAAAAGACCCAGGAATCTCTTTCTGGCTTTTCATTTCCTCTTCTCTCTTTGGTGTTTAGTTCGTTCATGTTGCATCCTCAGTTCAGTTAAAGCAATAATTTCCTCCAACTTCCAAATTAGAACCTCTAGAACCCGGTTAGCACTGGTATTCTTTCTGGAACCCTGGCTCTGGGTCCACAACTGTGCCCTCTCCTGCTCACCACAAGCCCTCATTCCTTCAACTGCTCTCTCCTCTGAGGGACCTCTGTGAGTGGAAAGCATTTTCCCAAGCTCTCAGAACACGGTGGTCAATGGTGGAAAACCAAGGTTGACAGACTTCCCAAGCACAATGACTGAACACTTGGGGAGTCCAATAGCAAGCACACTATGTGTAGGAAAGGAAAGCAAGTCCTTCTCTCCTGTAGCACCGTCTATACTGGGGAATGGGGTGTGTGCTCAGCCTGGTTTTAAAAGCCCAGAAAGGTGGACTGTAGCATTGAGACCGTGTTCACTGGAGAACACTATGGAGAGGGGCCACACCCAGGAAGGACTCAGGGAACGTGGAGAATCCCCCTCATGATTTGGACTTCTGAACACATTATCCATTGCCGGGAGAGGGGTATGGATGCCCCTGCCCCATGGCAGAGCTGCCTGCAGCCCTTCCTGCTCTCCCAGCCCTGACATTGTGTGTTCTCTTCCTTTACCATCTCACATCGTCCCCCTACGAACTCTATTTCTGTGCCTGCTGTGTGAGCATGGAAATGCTCAGACAATAATGACCCAAATGGGGCCATGTTGGTAGAGTTCACCAGGAACTTAGGGTCTCTCATTTCCAAACCAAGCATGATGGATAGGATTGCGAACTGGCTTAGGGAGCTGGGGTCCTCACTTTTATACTGGCCTCTGCTCACATACTGTGTTCTAGGCAAGTCTGCGTCTTTCTGGGCTTTAGTTTTCAAATTATACCAAGAGGGCTTGGATAAAAAGCTGCATAAGCGCATGCACAGGCAATCGTGTTCTCTGACTCCAGCAATCATAGATGGGTTGTTGGCATGAGTGGACCGAGGAGGCCTGTGTTCCTGACATGGGCAGAGGCAGGTGAGAGTGCAGCAGGAGTGGCCAGGACACCTGTCCTGTCCCAGCCCAGAGGGCATGCACGGGCCTGGGGACAGTGAGTGCACCTGTGCCCCGCCTCCCTGCACAGTCAGCGACACTGGACCAAGGGCTCTGCTCAGAAGGTGAGTGCTTTCTGATACCCTACCTGCAGCCTCTAAAAGGCCCACATTTTCTGGAGCCCTGAGGACAAAGATAATTCACATGGAAGTGGTTCCCAGCAAGTAAATGGAATGTGGAAGGGATATTTGCCGTGTGTCATTTCAATTTGGTTCAGTCTCTCCGTCGTGTGTACACTCACGCTATGAAAACATGCCCCATGATGTACCATACATTTTCCCTTTACAACTGAGTGAAATAAGCCCAAGGAATATACCTGTATTTGAAAGCATATGTTGGTGATGGAAAACCCACAAATTAAAGTTGGTGGGTCCTAGAATCTCTGACTGGAGGAAAATCAACATGAAGAATCACTTGATATTTGAAAGCCTTTCAGTTCAGTTCAGTTCAGTCCCTCAGTCGTGTCTGACTCTTTGCAACCCCATGGACTGCAGCACGCCAGGCCTCCCTGTCCATTGCCAACTCCTGGAGTTTACTCAAACTCATGTCCATTGAGTCAGTGATGCAATCCAACCATCTCATCCTCTCTTGTCCCCTTATCCTCCCACCTTCAATCTTTCCCAACATCAGGAGCTTTTCCGATGAGTCAGTTCTTCATATCAGGTGGCCAAAGTATTGGAGTTTCGGCTTCAACACCAGTCCTTCCAATGAATATTCAGGACTGATTTCCATTAGGATGGACTGGTTGGATCTCCTTGCAGTCCAAGGGACTCTCAACAGTCTTCTCCAACACCGCAGTTCAAAAGCATCAATTCTTTGGTGCTCAGCCTTCTTTATGGTCCAACTCTCACATCCCTACATGATTCCGGGAAAAGACATAGCCTTGACTAGATGGACCTTTGTTGACAAAGTAATGTCTCTGCTTTTTAATACGCAGTCTAGGTTGGTCATAACTTTTCTTCCAAGGAGTAAGAGTCCTTTAATTTCATGGATGCAATCATCATCTGCAGTGATTTTGGAGCCCCCCAAAAGCAAAGTCTGTCACTGTTTCCACTGTTTCCCCATCTATTTGCCATGAAGTGAGGGGACAGATACCATGATCATAGTTTTCTGAATGTTGAGCTTTAAGCCAACTTTTTCACTCTCCTCTTTCACTTTCATCAAGGGGCTCTTTAGTTCTTCTTCACTTTCTGCCATAAGAGTGGTGTCATCTGCATATCTGAGGGGATTGATATTTCCCCCAGCAATCTTGATTCCCGCTTGTGCTTCATCTAGCCCAGCGTTTCTCATGATGTACTCTGCATGTAAGTTAATTAAGCAGGGTGACAATATACAGCCTTGACGTACTCCTTTTCCTATTTGGAACCAGTCTGTTGTTCCATGTCCGATTCTAACTGTTGCTTCTTGACCTACATACAGGTTTCTCAGGAGGCAGGAAAGGTGGTCTGGTATTCCCATCTCTTTCAGAATTTTCCACAGTTTGTTGTGATAAACACAGTGAAAGCCTTTAGCATCGTCAAGGAGGCACAGGTAGATGTCTTTCTGGAACTCTCTTGCTTTTTCTATGATCCAACGGATGTTGAAAGTTTGATCTCGGGTTTCTCTGCCTTTTCTAAATCCAGCTTGAACATCTGGAAGTTCTCAGTTCACATGCTGTTGAAGCCTGGCTTGGAGAATTTTGAGCATTACTTTGCTAGCTTGTGAAATAAGTGCCATTGTGCAGTAGTTTGAACAATCTTTGGCATTGCCCTTCTTTGGTATCGGAGTGAAAACGGACCTTTTCCAGTCCTGTGGCCACTGCTGAATTTCCCAAATTTGCTGGCATATTGAGTGCATCACTTTCACAGCATCATCTTTTACAGTTTGAAATAGCTCAGCTGGAATTCCATCCCCTCCACTAGCTTTGCTTGTAATGACTGGAATGCAAAAGAAGGAAGTCAAGAGATACCTGGAGTAACAGGCAGATTTGGTCTCGGAATACAAAATGAGGTAGGGCAAAGACTAACAGAGTTTTGCTAAGAGAATGCACTGGTCATAGCAAACATCCTCTCCCAACAACACAAGAGACAATTCTACACGTGGATGTCACCAGATGATCAATACGAAAATCAGATTGATTCTATTCTTTGCATCCAAAGATGGAGAAGCTCTATACAGTCAGCAAAAACAAGACCAGGAGTTGACTGTGGCTCAGATAATGAGCTCCTTATTGCAAAATTCAAACTTAAATTGAAGAAAGTGGGGAAAACCACTAGGCCATTCAGGTATGATGTAATCAAATCCCTTATGGTTATATAGTGGAGGTGACAAATAAATTCAAGGGATTTAGATCGGGTAGAGTGTCTGAAGAACTATGGATGGAAGTTCATAACATTTTACAGGAGGCAGTGACCAAAATCATCCTCAAGAGAAAGAGATGGTTGTCAGATGAGGCCTTACAGAGAGCTGAGAAAAGAAGAGAAGTGAAAGGCAAAGGAGAAAAGGAAAGATATAGTCATCTGAATGCAGAGTTCCAAAGCATAGCAAGGAGAGATAAGAAAATCTTCTTAATTGAACAGTGCAAAGAAATAGAGGAAAACAATAGAATGGGCAAGACTAGAGATCTCTTTGAGAAAATTGGAGATCTGTGCAATGTGATAGTTGCAGAGTTAAATTTTATTTGGGGCAAAATGAGGACTGCAGCCCAGGAGACAGCACCTCCGATAACTCTGAGAGACTGCTCCAAAGAGGCAGTGGGGGAAGGTCACTATATAAGATTTTGGTGAAGGGGAGTTCAATGCAATCCAGTACTTACTTTACGAAAGGTTTTCTGCTGGTCAGGAGGAGCGGATGTCACCATGAAGGGATTTAGTGATTTTATAGATATGAAGAAGTATAAGAATCAGGATCAAGAAATCAGTTCCTGAAAATATCTGACTATTTAAAAGGCCTGTTCCACTGGTTTCCCTGGAGCACAGAGTGCTTCCTTATCCCCTCAGACTAAGTCTGCTATTCCTTCCAGAACAAAAACACAGGATCCTGGCCCCAACTAGCTGAGATGCATATCAAAGGAATGATTTCAGTGAGCCCAGACTCTTGCATCTTCCATTACATAGAAAAGTGCTAAATTCATTCACTTGAGATATCTGGTTTTCTTTTAATTAACAATAATTTTTGATGTTCTGACTACTTGCCCTTTGTTGCAAAACTTCTATATAACCTGGTCCCCCCTCACCTCAGAGCAGTCCACTCGGGTTTTCTTGAGATGCTGCCTCCCTGTCTTGAAGTCCTAAAAATTCCTGCTAAATAAAACATAACTCTAAACTTTTAGGTTGTGTGTAATTTTTAAGCCAGCACTTCACCCTCTAAAGGAATAAAATTATTTGTAATGTGTGTAATATATACTTCTTAGGGGCTTCTGTGGTGGCTCAGATGGTAAAAAATCCACCTGCAAATGCAAAAGATTCGGGTTTGATCCCTGGGTCAGGAAGATCCCCTGGAGAAGGAAATGGCAACCCACTACAGGATTCTTGCCTGGGAAATCTCATGGACAGGGGAGTCTGGTGGGCTACAGTCCACGGGGTTGCAAAGAGTCAGACATGGCTGAGTGACATTTCAACAACATCTGCACCAACCGTGACATCTGCTTAGACTTGCTTATGTCCTACCTATCCCATTATCTACCCATGGAGAATGTTTTGTGTAGACCTGAGAAAATGTGTATTCTGGTTTCGTTGGATGGAATGTTCTATATGTGTCTCTTATTTCAATTTGGTCTAAAGTTTGGTTTAATTCCAACATGTCATTCTTGATTTTCTGTTTGGATGACCTATCCATTGTTAAGAGTGAGATGTTAAAACCCTGTACATTTTCCCTAGAGATCTGTTGTTATTTGCTTAAAATACTTAGGTGATCTGATGTTGTTTTATGTATTTGCATATGTATATGTATGTGTGTGTGTGTGTGTGTGTGTGTGTATACTTTTTGATGTATTAACCCCTTTGTCATACAATGGCCTCCTTTGATGCTTGTTGTTGTTTTTTGCTTAAAGTCTATTTTGTCTGATAGAAGAATTACTATGCCCCCTTTCTTTCTGTTTTTATTCCTGTGAAATACTTTTACCTATCCCCTCACTTTGACCCTTTGTATATCCTTAAAGCTGAAGTGAGTTTCTTGTAGACAGTATATAGTTGGGTCCTTTTTCTTTTTTCTAATCATCTGTATTTTTTTATTGGTGAACCCAATCTATTTGCATTTAGACTGGGTATTGGTATGTAAGAACTGACTCCTGCCATCTGAGTGATTGCTTTCTGGTTGTTTTCGCCTCCGTTGATTCCTTTTCCCTTTGTTTCTGCCTACTTTTGTAAACTGGTGGCTTTTCATCATGGTACTGTTTCCCCTTTCTGTATTTCTTGCATCTACTCTAAACTTTGACTGTGGTTACCATGAAGCTTACATTAAAATTTTATACCTTAAACAGTTTGCCTTGTGCTGATTGCAACCTCTCTTTATTAGCCAGTAAAGTGGCTGCTGCTAAGTCTCTTCAGTCGTGTCTGACTCTGTGCGACCCCATAGACGGTAGCCCACCAGGCTCCACCGTCCTTGGGATTCTCCAGGCGAGAACACTGGAGTGGGTTGCCATTTCCTTCTCCAATGCATGAAAGTGAAAAGTGAAAGGGAAGTCGTTCAGTCGTGTCCGACTCTTCGCGACCCCATGGACTGCAGCCTACCAGCCTCCTCCGTCCATGGGATTTTCCAGGCAAGAGTACTGGAGTCGGGTGTCATTGCCTTCTCCGAGTAAAGTGGCTCCACCATTTAATTCTTCCTCTGTAATGTTTTGATGTCACAGTTTTCTCTTTTATGCTGTGTGTTTGTAAATAAGGTATATTAGCTGTAGTTACTTTTAATCATCTTTTCCTTGAACCTTTATACTTGAAGTTGTTAATATACCATTCTTCTAAGTAATTGGAATTAACTAAATCTGACGATATATTTTTTACCTTACCTAGTGTGTTGTATACTTTTGTATGTGTTCATGAGTAACTTTGCATCTTTTTTATTCTGTTTGAACTTCTTCAGCATTCTTTGCAAGGCAGGTCTGGTGGTGATGAACTCCCTCAGCTTTTCTTTAGGAAAGCCTTCATTTTCCCTTCATATTTGAAGGGTAAGTTTGGTGAATAGAGTTTTCCTGGCTGGCAATTTTTATTGCTCTGCCCTCTGAATATTTCATTTTACCCTCTCCTGGCCTGTAGTTTTCTTCTGAGAAATCCCCTGATGTCCTCGTAGGGTTTCCTGTGTCAGTTACAGTCATTCCTTTAAGTAAACCAGACATTCCTATTTTTAGATAGAAAAATTTAATCAATATTTTGTTACAACAGTAAGGAAAATTGTCGTGGTCTGGGCGCCGATTGGAAAAGAATTTCCCGACATGAGACAAAATGAGAGGGAAATAAAGTTTATTAGAGTGGGAGACGCGATTAGAATAGCAGGCCAGCTCAAGAGAGAACCGACGTTGAACAGGGGTCCTTAGTCCACTTTTATACCCAGGGCACAGGGAGTGGGATAGGAGGTCTTGCGGGTCATCTGCTGATTGAATGAGGCAGATATTCTGGGAGGGGCGGGGTGGAGAGTAAGGCAAATACATTCTCCTTTTGGGGTAGGAGGGGAGACAGGTTACACTGCTCAGGAGGATCTGAAATCTGTTAATAGTTACACCATGGGGGAGGGAAGGGCGATAAGGGTCTGGGTTTTCTGTTCCTGCTTTCCAAGACCCTCCTTGGTTTTGTCTGCTCTTCCGTCCTTGGGTCTCCACATTCCTCCCTCTCTTTATTTTTAGGGCCAATTCTTTGGCCCCTTTTGATACCCTGCTCACGTTTAACTATCTACCTATTTTCCTTCTCAGGCATTTGGGAACCCGGTCTCAGGGGAAAAGGGGCGATGACCATTCTGACTTCTTCAGGCTATACAGGGGCATCGTGGGGCTCTGAGTTCCCTTTGCCTTTTCTCTGCCAGGGTGCATTTACGGAGGGAGATGAGAGTCCGTGGAACAATAAGGTGGCTTGTTTCAGCATTGTCTGGATGTTGGCCAGGGAATATTCTTGTCAAACTATCACTTGGAGATTTGTTGTATTCTAGGAGAAACAAACTTAACAAGACATTTAAAGATACATGGCCCAAAGATTAAGAGAAGTAGAAAAGCTCCTGAGGAGCTAGCCAGGAGAACCAGGACTAGACATTGGTTTGTGACGTTAGTGTTTCTCTAGGTATGAAAAGATGCAAGAAGTTGGGCTCATAAAAATCTTTACCTGAAAACATCTGACTCTCTGAAGGCCGGTTCTTCTGGGATTTTCCCAGAGCACAGAGTGCCTTATTTCTGATCTCCGCTGTAAACTCCTTTCAAGGGGTGTTGAAGGTCAGCAGGTTGCAGTGGTCATGATGTAATCTTTGTAGAGACAGCTGGCAAGTGCCAACTTCCAGTCAGCAGGGTCCCTGCATAGCCACATATTTGACCATGCTTTGGGGGCATTTCATGGCCC